>DWCF01000656.1:0-41192 GCA_018230265.1 Delias oraia | reverse complement strand
AATATATTTATAAAATATATAAATTTAATAATATAAATTTATAAAAGGTATTTTTTAAATAAATATGAAGATTTGAATACCTTTGTTATTTGCTAAAAGTATCTAAAAGAAGTTTTAATTGTTTAATAATAGATTTTCATTTGTTTTTTTATGAAAACATGGAAGCAAAGTAGCTGAAGGCTCCTGTAACCTCTGCTGGATAGTACGTCGCCGGCCTTTTTGAGATCGGTACGCTCTTTTTGAAAGGTCCCCGAGTCGTTTAATTGATCTATTGCATAATTGCTTTTACTGTAATTTTAATCTGTACAAGATTTTGTTTTAATTTCAGTATACAGGTATATATTTAGCCCTACAGCTTTTCGTTTCGTTAAAATTTTAATACTCGAGCTTGCTACAAATATGCAAAGTTTGCATCCATCGGGCGATGCGAGTTTTTGTGTACACCTTAGTGTCTGTTGTGAGAAAAGAAAAGTTGACGTACAATCTGCCGCCTACTTTCAAAATGAGAACATCGAACAAAACTTTGTGTACTTTTAGAGTGTACTTGAGGCTACCTAAGTCTTTATTCTGCGGTGCTGATTTTTATGACGGCCCCTCTTTTGTTTCACTCACAGAGCGGAATAACTTGAAAGGAAAATGTATTATCTGTAGAGGACTATTCAAACTTATATTCAACATTACAAAAATGTAAAAAGGTACGGCGGGTTTCCTTTATGTTTTCATCGTCTTTGGGCTCGGCGACTCTCACATACAAATGGCGATAAATGGACTTATATAGAAAATGTGTATTTACACATTTTCTATATAATATTACATTTAACGTAACATAGAAATATTTTACAAATTATATGAATTATGATACCAAGCTTTTGAGGGTCAAAATCATTCTGTATTTCAGATCTGGAGACTGGTTTGTTCGTGAATAAACTTGTAAATTTACGCTATTTTTAAACATATAATTGACTATAAATTCAACTAATTCAAGGTCAAAATAATTTATTCAAAATAAGATACATAATGCCACTTTCAGAACGTTAAATTTGGATCCTACTACCATTTCAAAAGGTGTTGTCGCTGAAAGAACAAATGGCGAAAGAAATTATCAGTTGAACATCATGTTTTCAAATGAGCAGAGTTACATTTTTATTCATAAATAACGAAGTAACGATATTTAACTTACACCCAACAGAATTCTGAAATAACTATACATAAAGATAAGACGTAATTATATAAAAAAATATATCGCAAATAACAAAATATTATATAAATTTAAATTATAGATGCACTATTTGGGCCGGCTCGTCCGAAGTGATATCATGGACTCACATAATACTTAGCATGAAACGGCAATTTTACTGCGTTTCGCATGGTGAGTGAGGATATCAGAGGCCCTTAAAAGTTACGCTTAAGCGGCGTAAAAACCGGCAACACAACCAATGCGCGGACTGTGGCGGTATTCTCTTACCATATAGGAGACCCACCTTCTCCGTTGTCCGTTGTATTATAAAGAAAAACTTTTAAAAAGCCAGTAACACTATTTTAACTAAACCAACCGAATAAATTCAAATTTGTATTATCCGACTACATTTGTATTTCAAGCTTCGTATATGACAAAGCAAATGCACTCCAATTTGGTCATCATATAACAAACCCTCAACATATGTATTCCCAACACATACACGGAAGTATTTACATTATGTAGTATTGATGGTCGTCCTCAGTCACGTACCGCCGCTAAGTGTTCGATTTCAACTTTCCCCAAAACACCCTTTTATCGGTGACAAAATGCGTTGCGAAATAAATGGTGTTGAAATTTTCGATAGCGCTGTTTTTGCGCCAACTTTAACAGTAAATCAAACTACTAACCTAATTTACTTTATTCGTGCAATAGCTTCTTTAATGTTTAATGTTTTTAATGTTTTCTAATATATAAGTAAAAAAATTAGATTTTTTTATTTGTTCTTAGCCACGTTCAGCGCTATCACTGTCTCAGAGCGAAATGTCCTTTTGTTTTCAAATTTGGGACGTAGTGGAGACAATGAGGGATTATAATATATTAAATTAAATTCTAAATCTTTTAAACTTTGAGTATCCTGTCTTTTATTTTCAGGTAAGATTGTTTTAACCATAATTTAATTGAAGGTACTGTACGTATTGCAACTATTCAATAAATTTACTTCATTTACAAAGAAACAATTTCAACTTTATTATTTTCTATAGATAAACTTAATTCGATTAAATAATAAGCAATAATACATACATAAAAAGTAAATCTTAAGCGATGACCGTAATGCGACTCAATATCTTCGCCGTCCTTCAACATGCTGGGACAGAGCGAAACGTAGACAGCTGGCTGACATATCACTTAAGGAATTTCTAAGCAAGCCTTACTACAAAAAGGTGATACTACTTTTATTCACATAAATGCTTCTCAATATAAATATTAAATTAATTGCTTACATCAAAGGACATGTATAGTTTAAGAAAATATCAAAAATTTTGAATAATTAATTTTCAATGTGCACTAATATATTTTATTCACTTTTAGCTTACCCTAAACTTTTGTTAAAGCTTAAAATAGATAAAATTAATAATAAAATATTATTAAAGAGATTGTATATTGCAATAATTGAATATAAATATCGTTTTTCTATTATTGTTTGAATTGTATTTTGTTGTATATAATTTATTAATAAATACAAAATACTAAAATAAAATATCTAATTGTGGAGCAATACGTGGTGTACTTTATTTCAATTACAATCCTTAAGAAAGTTACTCTAATATATTAATCGATGCCATTATTTCGCCGAGCCTCCAATATTTTTGTAGATTATTAATATAAATTACAGATATACATCGTTCTTTATTTTTTAAGCTCGAATCATAACATTAACAACATCGATCCAAGTTATCTCAACGGTTTAATGATGTTTACCTCGTTGTCCAACTTTGGACAGTTAGCACAAGTCCGCCCGCCAAGTTCTGACCAAAATGAATTATCTTCTAATCGCTGATAAAATAAGATACTAATATTTCCTTCTAATAATTTCTCTATGGTAGAAATAAAAACGTTATAGAAAGTAACGGCTCACCCAATTGATACCACGGGCTCACGGAAACGATACTTGTACTGTCTTTCTTAGAGTGGCGTTTAAGCGGCTTAAAAAGCCGGCAACATAATCAATGCGTGGACTGTGGCGCGGTTGTTCATGCACATCGGTGCTCTCTTACCATTTAAAAGACCCATCAGCTCCGTTATCAGCTATAGAATAAAACAATATATATAAGGTATAACTTAATATAGTTCTTCTATACGTGGGTTGACCATCAGAATCCGCTATTTTAATTGAGTTTCCGGTTTTTTACATCTCATAAGCGGTAAAACTTTACGGGCTTCCGATATTTTGTCTATTGTATTATATGTATTTATATTTGAAACGTTGCTTAACAAATCGGAGCATGATTGCAGAATTGAATCACCAATTTTACTTAACAGTTCTTTTCGCAATTGTAAAAATACGGTAAAAAGTTTGAGGTAGCGAGGAATTCTCAAGTTCAGAGAACAAATGACTTTCGCTAGCAAAATATTTTCGAAAGGAAGCGCGGAATATTAATATATCTGGAATTTAATATTTCTTAAGGAGAATGAAGAATTCCACGTGAATTTCATGTATGAATTGAGGGATGTGAGCTCTGAAAGGGATGAGTACCGAGCGGCTCTTATGTCTTCCCTAGGGATCGGCTATGCGCCAGTTACAGAACAATGAGAGATTGAAAAATTATTTATGGAAATCGTTGTTTGGGAACGACGGAAAATGGGAAAATTAATTATACACATATAAAACACTTATTTAAAAATGAGTTGAGGGTATGAAAATAAACTACGAATTCTTTATCTAAAAATAAAATAATTAAGTTTAAATTTATTGAATATGTACTATGTCAAACTCCACTTCAATTTAACTAATAAATATTATTACCTGAATAAAGAAACGACAATAAATATATTAACAATTCCTCTCCTTCACACACAAATTAAAAACTAGGCTTAACATCAACTTAACATAAGATTTTTCACTTTTTGAGCCCATGACGTTTCAAAATGTCGCCCGACTTCAAAATAACATGAAATTTCGTTTATATTAAGATATACTAATTTGTTACATATATTTGTTTCTTAATTAGATTATATGAATCATATTTGATATTAGTCAATTTTGTTGATATTAAATTTAATCAAATATTTATATATTATTAATAATTATATTATTTTATTTACACATATTCAAGTATCTGAAATCTATTAATCGTTGTTTGAATGAACTTAATAAGCCCAATTTGTTACATCTGATCACGTTAAGCCTGAATGTTTAAAAATTTTCGTTTTAACAAATATGATAAGCTTTAGCTATAATTAATCAAAACCCATATAATTAATCAGATCCTACAGAAGTTAGGTCGGTCTGGTATTAAATAGGACTATAGTATTTAAAGCATTCGCGGTCTGTGAGAATTTAAACTTATATCAGATAGATATTTAAATATTATATTCTGATTTTTTTTAGTCTGATAAAAAGTGTTTTAGTTAATCCAGAATGTCAGTTGCTTCTATAGTAAATTTCATGCAAATCGGTCCAGCCCATCTTGATTTTTTTACTACGAAACTACTGCGCCACATGTATTTGTTCCTAGTGAATACTCAGTTAATGAGGCGTCTCTTACAAAATCAAATAAGTTACACGTTAAAAAATACATAATATATGGGTTTTATATTCACATTTTTTTATATCAGAACAGTGCCAAACAAGCAGGAGGCTCACCTAGGGCAAGCGGTCCTCCGCCCATGGACACCCCTAGCACTTTTTTTGAAGATCCCAAAATCATATTGGTTTGGAAACACACCTGTTGGCAATTGATTCCACAGAGAATTGCACAAAAATGCCTTAAAAAAATAGGTTATTTACTTTTTTGCTTGTGAAAAGTTTTAAACAGCTATAAGACGCGGGATCTTTACTGTTTTCTACTTTTTAGACTAAGAAGACAACATAGATGTGTGCTAGAGTTCAAGTAATATTCAATTTTTATCACTTGTCATTGACAAAATTGAAAGGAGAAATATAAAAATAACTCTATCCCACTTGCAAATCTAAGAGACGCGCCGTAAAATCCTTCATATGAAACGTTCGGGCCTTCTTATTCAAGGACGCACTTTTATTGTTATCTGATAGTACCGTCGGTGCGATATGTATGGAATCGTAAAACGGGGCGTGGCATATCACACGAAATTCCTTCTATCGTTTTGTGAGACCCTTGTCACTTGCGTTAGATTTCCTGAGTCCCTCATTTGTTCGAGTTATGGGCTCGTCATTAGCTCACGAAGAAAGAGAAGAATGTATATCTTTACGTATGTAGCCTCTAAGCAATACTACAATAACAATAGTACCCAATGAATAAACGTTCATTTTTTATGGGTTTGCGTACAACGAAGCAGGTCGATCTTCTGTACGGTAAGATAATACCGCCGCCCAATCCCTGCATTGGGTGTGTTGCAATTTAAGCGGCATATTTAAGGCACTCCCTCATAGATCACAGTAGAAGCACCATTTCAAGTATATCTATCATTTCACGTTGAGTTTCTGTGAGCCCGTGGTATCAAATCGGACGAGCCGACCCCTATTATTGCTTTAGCATATACTTCGGCATGGCTCTCCCATGGGTGCGATAGTATTAAGACACTCACCCGTCCAATGTCAAGCCCTTCGAGAGACCAAATAAATCATAAATTTATTTTATAATTAATAATTGTCCGTACCGGGATTCTAATCCGATACCTTCTGCTTCATGATAGACTTATTAAACCATTTAGCTACCAGGCTCTCTTTATTTTTTTCGTACGGTAAAACCATCTTAGATAAAGATAGCCTTAATTCATATAATAATAAATTAAAATTTTAGTTTCTAGATATTCCTTTTAAGCATATAGTTTTCTGTATTGGGAAGCTCTGCTATTCCTTACGTATTCTAGGTGATGAATGTAATCATCACGTTGAGGGTTTTTTATTGTCTTTAATTTCACTCGAGTGTACCCTTGTCATTTGTATTAGGTTCCCTGTGGCCTTCATTTGCTTGAGTTATGAACACCCATTACCACTCTAAGGGATGAACTTTCACTGTAGTGTTTTCGTTCGAAAGAACGATCTTAGTTACAGTTCGACTATTTTTATTTCGGCTTTAGACTGTTTTTCCTGTGGGAGAACCACGCTAACGCATTAATTGGACCGGCTCGAACAAAATGATACCATAGGCTTACAAAATACCAGCTTGAAACGATACTTATACTGTGTTTCACTCAGTGAGTGAGGATTTCGGTGACGTTTGAAATTATAAGCGGCGTAAAAAGCGGGCAACACAACCAAAGCGCAGATTGTGAGCGGTTGTCCTTGGTCAGCGGTGACCTCTCACCATAGATAAGACCCACCTGCTCCGTTACATTATAAAAAAAATATGTAATCATCGAGTCGAAGGTTATTTAAAATCGTCTTCAATTTCACTGGTGTGAAACCCTTGTCATTTCTATTACGTTTCCTGATACCCGACTCTCGATTTGCACGTGTTATGCCCGCCTCATATTCCGAATGTCTACGAATTTAGGTCCTTAATTACACGTCAATCCTTGCTCTGTTTCAAAGGGCATTTACGAAACGATACCCGTCATCTTTATTGTAAACACAATTTTTATAAACGACTAATTAAATTCATTTATGTTGACAATTAAGATCTACGAATCAAATTACTACATATCATTTTACGACGACCCTGAAACTGTGTAGTGCATGAAATTAAAATCTTAATACTTATTCATCATCATCATTTCAGCGGTAAGACGTCCACTGCTGGATATAGGCATTCCTCTTGGAGCTCCATGAATACCTGTCGGAGGCGACCTGCATCCAGCGTCTTCCGGTGAGCTTTACAAAGTCGTCTGTCCACCTTGTACTTATTAAATTTTGTTAAATATTTATAAAACTATTAAAAACATTGTGATTAATTTTAAAGATATGTATTGTTCAGAAGAGTTTATGTAGAGTCAAATCCAGAGATTTAAACATCTGATCGAATGAAGTTGACAAACTTGACGTGAGATAAATGATGTTTCTGTCAATGTCACGGTTTCGCGAGCGCGCTTTCTTTGATTGGATAAATATTTATTGCTTGGTACGCATTTCCAAACATTTATTTAATTCTATTATATTTTATACACGTATATAATATTCTTGTATCTCAGTGTTAGTTGCCAAACTTTTTGAGTATATCAGGTTAGATTGGGAGTCGCCGAACGTCTATTTTGCATACGCCAAAATGTTTTCATAATTAACTATATATATATATTAAAAACACATACAACTTGGGAGCTGTAAACAAATCTATCTCTAAAAGGCTTACTCTACTAAACGTACTCGTGTGACCAAACTGGGACTGCTAAAACCTCCCGATTTTTATAAAATTTTCGCCCTTCTTCGATCTTCGATACTTTAACAAATTATACAACAAAACAAAGTTTACTATGCTCAGTTAGTTTTTCTGTACGGTATGTATGCCTTTGCCATACACAATGTATTAATCTAGTAATATGTTTTCATTAGATTAAACTCACGTGGAATACCTTGAAGCTATCAGAGTTAAGTCGGTCAGCCGTAACTTCCTCGGATTGGATTGGATCAACTGGCTTGCGGCAAAGATTGAATGACTAGGAACGACTCGGCTCACAAATTATTTAAATGAATCCGACGAACGCTTTGGGATGAGCAAATGTTTGTTTAATCCACTGCCACAGATTATAAAAACGACAAGGGTTAAAACGTTGTTTAATAAGGTGTCAGTTTGCAAATCATTGAAAAAGATAATTTATGCTTCTATTTTAAAAATTATATATTAATGTCGTGGGTTTTTTTATGGTAAGGCGGTCTATATGGTAAGTGAACACCACCGCCGATGGACACCCGCACCATAGACCGCACATTGGTTGAATTGCCGGATTTTTACGCCGCTTACTTAGCATTTTTAAGGGCCTCCGATATCCTCACTCACTCAGCGAAGCACAGTAGAAGTATTGTTTCACGTACAACTACTACTTAACGCTGAGTAATCTGCTCCTGGTATCAGCTGAGCTCCTGGTATCATTTCAGATGAGGCAGTGAAGTTTGTGAGTCAGCATGGCTCTCCCACGGGTGATATTTAATTATTTTATTCGACAATATGTAACCCCGAAAAAGTATCTATTACATATAGAGTCACATTGATGTTGTTCTCTATAGTAAAAGAAGAAAAAATTGCAGTGCGTTTGCTCATGGGCGTTGGTTATCTCTTATCATGAGATAATCTGTCTACCACGTGTCCGCTATATATAAAACTATATTTTACCGTGAAAACAACTGTCCACTTTTTTTAATTTTCAACACTTATTACAACATTCAATTGGCGCTGAACTCTGTCTGTTAGAAAGAAGTTGCGACATTATTCTGAAAAAGGAAACGAAAGCGCTCCTAGTTGTCGGCTTAACCTAAATAGGAGAACCACAGTGGCAGTAAATTAATACGTCTCAACATAAGAACTGCGCTCATTCTGTTTCAAATTATATACGGATTTATATCAACCGCTTTTAAAGTAGCACTTGCTTTTACAAATTTTATTATTTTGTATTAATAATGATGTAACAATATGTATGTATGTATCAATTTAGGTCGGGTCGCCTCCGACAGGTACTCATGGAGGTCCAAGGGGGAGGCCTATGTCCAGCAGTGGACGTCTTACGGCTGTAATGATGATGATGATGATGATAAGTCTAGGCACTAGTATTTTCTAGAAAAAAGTCTTATAAAAATATGTAGTTACTTCAATAAATTACAAAAGTGAAAAAAATAATAAAATATCTTTTTTTGGTCTAGGGAGCGGTCTAGGGAGCAAGTGAATCTCCTCTATCGTAAAATATCACCCTCACCTATATACAGTTACGCCGCAATACGCGCTTTAGTTAAAGTTTTAATTTCAAGGGCCTCCAATAACTTTACTCACTCATCAAAACACAGTACAAGTACTGTTTCACGCTGGTATTCTGGGAGTCTTTTAATTTATATAAAAATAAATCTAATTATTCACTAATTGAAGTCACTTTACGCCCCCAGATGCTTCATAGTCTCAAATTCTTGTAGCTAAGACTAAGAAATTTTTTAAGATACCACGACGTTATAAGTGGCTTTATAATATATTTTATGAATGTCTTAATACTGTCTTCCCCGTGGGAATGCCATGCTGACGCATTAATTGGGCCAGCGCGCGCGGAATTACGCCACGCGCTTACGGAAAGCCAGTGTAAAGCCATTTGTACTGTATTTTGCTGAGAGAGTGAGAATACTAGATACCTTATATGTATTTTTTTGTGAAAACGAAGGCAAACAAAAAGGAGGCTTACCTAGGATAAGAAGTCCGTCACTGTTAGCCGCCCCTAACCCTGCAGGTACGCGGGTGCATTGCCAGCCTTTGTCGGTGAAGCGGCCTAAAAAGACGGCAATATACAGTGTAGATCTCTTATCTCGTTAGTTCTTTAGTATATCATTTGAAGGTTTGACATAATTGTGGCGATAATAGTGGTCCCTAATCTTCTACATACGATTATTAGTATTACATTGTTTGGGATAGAGCTTCTGGCAACCCTTTGAGGAGATTATTTCACGTTCTATTTGCGTGACTAATTGTATTTTGGGTATAGTAATTGTGTAAGGATATTGAAATTGTAATTACATGTTATATTATAATTTTATTGTTTCGTTTATTAATGCAATGCACAATCAAAGACGATAAACTAAACAGAAATATTTAAACTGTTCTTTGATAAAATATGATATATGTAAATCACCATCTTTGTCAGGGAATATTACTCGTGAACAGTTGGACCAATTTCGTTAATTCTTTTTTGCTGTGGTTTTTATTTATGTAACGAAAGAAAAATTCCATGGGAGAGCCATGATGAGCATACATTGACGCACTAATTGGGCCGACTCGTCCGAAGTGATACCACGGGCTCACAGAATACTCAGCGTGAAACGGTACCTATACTATTTCGCAGAATGAGTGAGGATATCGGAGGCCCTTAAAAGTGCCGCTTAAAAAGCCGGCAAGTGGTGTTCTCTTTCGATATAGGAGACCCATCCGCTGCTTTGTCTGCTATAAAAAAGAAGTTTAAAATTTGCACAAAACAAGAAAATTTAATGAATTTCTACCTTCGTTATTCTACTTTTTTTATGTTTTGCTATGATACGTAGATACATAGCTAAGTTCAACGTATTTAAATAAGTTGTTGTTGTTCTCTTAAGTGTAATATACAAAATTAACATAACTCTCAATGATAAACCCTTTGTGTTTCAAAAATTAAGTTTCTTTTAAAGTATTTTAATCAACCTCTGTTGAGAACAGAGTTTGGTAAATAAAAGTTTGGGATTATATTTTATATTAAGAGAGAGAGAGTGTAATTTTATACTGCGACTTAAAAGAGTGTTATTAACATGACGTGTTAATTTGGTCATTGTATGGCGTTGTAACTCCAATAACGAACGGACAGATATGATACAGTATTTTTCAAAACAGACACAAACAAGCAGAAGGCTCACCTAGGATACGCGCACAATCACGCACACACATCCCCCACACACAGCCCCTATCCCTTGCTAGGCCACGAGTACGTTTCCTTTTAGTAATAGGTACGGTTTTTTTAAAGATTGCAGAGACATATTGGTTTGAAAATACCTCTGGTGACAATTGATTCCACATTCTGGTGGTGCACGGCACAACATGACATAAAAACACTTAATGGTGGAACGACAAACATGAAGGTTATATGGTTGGTTTGTATTCTGACTCAATGATCGATTATAAAAATTAGATCTAGGCTTTTTTATTTTCTTTTGGTGTTAAAAAATTGTGGATTGTATTGAAATGAAAAACTCCGATGAATTGTCAGCAACGTTAAGCCTAATATTGCCAACCAGTTTATCGTTTCATGGCACTCAAAGCCATTGATAGTGTAACAATATGAAGGATTTACTTTAAAGATATTTTTTAAAGATTCGATTTGAATTTTAATATAATCCGAGGCTTTTTTTTAATTATACGGCAAGCAATTTTGTGAATATCTTCATAATTGAATGTACATAACATCATAATTAATTATGATTACATATTGTGCATATTAATGAAAAGTACAAATGTTCATCATCATCAGCCTATCAAGTCCACTTCTGGACATAGGCCTCCCTCAAAGATTACGTTCCACTTATTACCTTCTTGAGCGATCTGGATCCAACGGTTGCCCACGACCTTCATGAGATAATATTTCCATCGCGTGGCGGGACGTCCCACTCTGCGTATTCCGGTACGCGGTCGTCACTCAAGAACCTTTCTTCCCCACCTAAGCCTCCACTAATTTCACATAAAAGCTCAAATATAACAAAAATAGAAAATTACAAAGAATACGCACTCCTTGCAAAGCTACCATAACTCATAGAAGGTGGCAACAGCACAACATCGAACACCTCACTTCAATGTAACAGCGTTAACACATTCATCGAGATAACCTCAGTAAAAGCAATTTGAAATCACGCAAACAATTACAAAGCGATACACAAACGTGGAATACAATTTCATGCGAGCCAAGACAAGGGTTGTCATATATGAAATAATTTTACAAAGCGAAATGAGAGCTTTGTAATTGTCTCCATATTAAACCGTACGCCGGATTAATTCGTGTCAAATTTCTTCATCTTATTCAGGCTTAGAAATGGAGAGAGATTTTAAATTCTTTTCCGCGAGTCTCTATATTTTTATTAATAGGCGGTAGGTTTAATAATTCTTAACATCTTCAATTATGGACAGAGGGTATTTAAGTTTGTATTTTACTTATTTTTGAAAGCAAAAGTAATTGCATCTTAAAAATATTAATATTCAAAACCATATTAATTCGTAGCTTAATGGTTTAAAAATTCCATCATGAAGCGAGAGGTATCGAGTTCGTATCCCGGTCTTGATAATTATAATTTATTCGGTCTCTGGAAAGGCTTGAGAGTGGCTGGGCGAGTGTCTTTATACTGTAGCACTCGACGGAGAGCCATGCTGAAGGATATGCCGACTAATTGGGCCGGCTTATCCGAAGTGAGACCACGGGCTCACAGAATACTCAGCTTTTAACGGTACATGTGCTGTGTTTCTGAGAGTGAATGACATCGGAAGCCCTTCAAACTGCCGCTTAGCGGCGTAAAAAGTCGGCAAAACAACCAATGCGCAGACTGTGGCGCGATTGTTCAAGCGCGGCGGTGTTCTCTTACCATATAGGAGATCCACCTGCTCCGTTGGCCTCTATACAATTAAAAATACGTTCTTAAATAGATATATGATTTTGCAAGTGGAATATATTTAACATTGATCCATCATTATTTTTGTGCTTTATTACCAATTATTTAGTGCATTTTAAACTCGATATCAATTACAAGTATTCATGTATTTCATTAACCCGCCCAAAACTCTTGACAGCGTATTTTAAGTTGGAGTTTCCTCAAAGCAAACGCTGAGATAAAATATTATATCCGCGTCCTTCTTCCGTTTATTATCACTTAACTCATTTTTATGCGCCATTTTGGCTTACTCGCTGTCCCAGATTCGCTATGAATACAGAATGTAAACCTAAATCGATACATGGAATATTTAAGTTTAGCTAACTTTATCAATTACAAACCAGAAGTCTTTAATCAGGGTAAATGCCGGTACTACTTCCGAGGGTAAGAATAGTTTTAATCGGATGGAAAATTGGTGTTGCCAGAACTTCACTGGTGTTAGCGAATTATGCTCAATGTTATGGATAGTAAGGCAACGGTTATGGCTTGTATTAACATTATTTGAACAAACATTTGTACTAAACTATCCTACTTTTGAAGAACAATGTATGGTATAAAACTATTACTTTTTGATGAAATAGAGAAATATATATTAGTTGTAAAGTAAGGCATTCTGATCACTGTTTTCAATTCGTTAGTCTTGTGACAAATTGTGTGTAATGTTATAAATTTAAAGGTATCTTTTGAAGTATAATATTTTAATTATATGGACAAAAAATTACAATACACAAAATCTAAGATTGAATTTAATATATATGAAAAGACTAGGCCTTACTCATTACCTTTCCAGTTCAGCTTTAAATGTCGAGCGGTCGTTGGTTGTCGGGCGAGGAGAACTAACACCACTTTTTTAAATAGAATCACAATATTCGATAACACATGATGATACACAAAAATGGCTACGTTATTATAATCAGCATATTCGATTTTAACAATTAACGACAGACACTCCACTGCATACGGTTTGTAAAGCGCGATGTAAATGGATTAATATCCGTTCGCCCTCACGCACAAGAGCACGACATTGTTTCAGAGTGAAGAAACGTCTAGAAAAACGCGTTTTGACCGATATACCTGTCATTTTTGACGTTTCTTGACACTTTCGATACGCCAAGTCGCCGTCATATCCTATCTTGTCTAAAATTACAACAGGAAATAAAAATATAATTGTTTAAAATAATATTTTTGGCGTTAAAGTTTCTTAGATTAAATTTTGAAGTCTAATTAATATTTTCTTTTAACGGTTTTTGAAGAATATTTTTGAAAAGTACGCATAAAACGGAAAGGGATTCAATTCAAATCACTCTGAAGTCAATTTAATAATACAGAAAGAAACAAAGGGCTCCATTCACTTGATAAGATTACTCAAAATACACAAGTACAATAGATATTACAAATGGTTCCGGACGTTTGTTGGGTCGCCGCTTCTTACCAGAGATACCACATCCTGAACCGGAAGTGGTCTTGTGTTCTTAATTGAATTAAAATAATGTATATACATTAATAAACGGACACTTAATAAGTGATTAATGTAAAATATCCATTATGTGAAGCTAAAAAGCGCTAGTTGCACTAGCACCCTGCTTGAAGATTAAGACGACCGGTCATAGAAATATATAAAAATAAAAAAAGCAACAAGAGGAAATATTTTAATTATTGAATGTTCTTCGAAGTATTATTCTCAAGTAGAGAAAATTTTAAAAATGTGGGACAGGCCAAACAACAGCGCTTTACCATACTCCCATAAAACCGATTCTTAATGGTACTAACAGTTCTTAGTGGAAAGATTCTATGAAGGCAAAGCAGTTGGTTATAGAAATAGGTTTTTCACCCAAGTGGCATTATTTCAAATCCTTTTGTTTATAGCGATATTTGTTTACACACGTCGGAGAGCCATGCTGACGCACTAATTGCTCCAGCTCGTCAAAAGTAATTCCACGGGCTCACAGAACAATCAGCGTGAAACGGTACTGTAATTCTCAGAGTGAGTGAGGATATCAGAGGCCCTGAAAACGGCCACTTAAGCAGCCTTAAAAGCTGACAACACAATCAACGACTGTAGAGCGGTCGTTCATGAGCGGCAGTGTTCTCTTATCATAGAATGGAGCAGATCACCGGTGTCGACTAGATAAATAAAAATATTTTTTAAAATTATATGGCAAGATAATAGCCGGGATCAGCCAGGTAATAAATAAAGTAACAGTATTGTAATATTTAGAATACTCAAATCTGTAGACTTATTTTGAGCGACGCATAATTTATACGGCGGCACCGCGGCCGAAAAGACTGTCGGCCGATTTGCAAACTCGAAAATCGCGGAAGTTCGTTAATTATTCGCGCCTCGCCTCACCATGCCCCCTGAAGCCTTTACGCAAATGTTAAGGACGTATTTTAAACCGCGATAAAGCGGAAATGCACTCGCAACTTTGTGATGCGAGTTTCTTTATATCAGACCAAAATTGACGACATATAAAGGCATGTGAAACTAAAAAATCTTGTAATCATAAAAAATATGGAGTGAAAAGTAATTTTAAGAAAAAGTTTATTATTTTAGTTTATATGAAGATACTCACAGAATACCGTAGTGAAACAGTATTTATATTGTTTCGCTGAGTGAGTGAAGATATCGTAGACCCGTTAAATAATACCGTTCAAGCGTAAAAAGCCGTCTACACAACCAAAGCGCGGATTGTGGTGCGGTTTTCTGTGGGCACCTGTTCTTTCTTTACCCTAGGAATTCTTTCATAATCTTCTATCGCATTTATTACTTACGATGTTTTGAAGAATTGTTTTGATTACCCCGCAGCTTTTTATCATCGAAAATCGAGTAAAAAAAAGTTTAATCCGTTTAACTTTGATGTTCGTTCCACAACTGAGCGTTTTTAAAAGCGTTTTATGCCATGCACCATCACTCTGTAGAATCAACAGACTGTAGAGATATTTTCAAACTTATAAGTACTACTAGGGGGACCTTCAAAAAGATGGTATCTATCCCTAATAGTACCCGGTAACGACCCGTGGTCCAACAGAGACTGAGGGTGCCCATTCGCGGAGAATTACCCTATCTTAGTAGACCCAGCTCGTTTTCTTTCCGTTTTTTAAAAAAAAAAGACCGCTTGCTACCTTTACCGCTACACAATAAAAAATGTACACGAGTTTATTAGTAGAATCAAAGTTGCTAAAAAAACCGACTCTGTAAGTATTTTTATTTGAAAGGTGATCGATACAAGTCTACAGTTCTAAAGTGTTTACTAATTCATTCTACATCTATTATGTTGTTATTGTCGGTAATAAACAAAATTTATATCTCAGACTTTGTTCTGAATTTTTATTACACTTCGCAATTCAAGCTAGTTCGGTGACCTCTTGTCTCACGGATTGCGCCTATACAGTTGAAATAAATTGTTTCTTCAACGAAAGCTGAAAGCTGCGAAACGAGGACGTATTGTGATGTCAAAAAAAGAAATGGATGCAGAGAGATTGTGCCGTGTTTATATTCGTATACAATGTTGGCTGATGTCTTCCGTGGATAACAAAATCGATTACAATTTATCCCCTGATATGTTCATAAGAAAACCTGCATAGATTATATATTATCTTGTATATAAAATTCTCATGTTGCGATGTTTGTTTACAACGCCAAAGCTTTCGAAACGGCTCGAATAGTTTCTATTAAATTTTGTGACCTTATGATGTAGTTCTGAAGAACTTTATCATTATTTTTCATATCCCTAAAAGATTAGAGTAGGCCAATCCTAAATTTGTTAATTTTTGTATAAATTATATGATGATTCAGCATTTTAAATATGGAAAGGTTTTATAATAGCAATAATATTACTGCAATTATTTATTTTACAAAACAACGCTTGTCGGTCAGCTATTATAAAAGCAATCCGTCTTTGTCTTCATTTCACGAGAAAAGCTGCACTTACTTCGATATTTCTGCTATTGTACCCATTTTTGAACATCAAGAGAAGCTCACCAAATAATTAAATAGAGGAAGCTGCTTTAAAAACTTACTTTAAAATATGTATGAAAACCACCGTCATCATCATCATTTCAGACGTAGGACGTCCACTGCTGGACATAGGAAAATGAATACTATAAAACGTTTTAAACATTTTTCAAATAAAAACAGATTTTACGCCAGAAACATGTCTTATTTGGGCATTTATATATTGGACATGGTATATATCTTGTAAAATTTAGAATGAGATATTTGACATCTCATAGAAGTGATTAAGTAGTGTATAATTGTTCACTGAAATGAAATGAAATATTTTTATTCAACACAAATACAAAAGCTCAACTTATTGAACGTGAAAATCAGTCTACCTCCGGTTCCAAGCTAAGTCCACTGAGAAGAACCGGCGAAATAAACTCAGTGGGTGTAGGTTGTTTTCCTTGAGATACTTCAAATATAAAAAATATATCTGACAATGTTAAACAACAAAAATTACTCCAAGGCATGACATCATTTACAAGATCATGAACACTTATGCTTTATCACACAATCGACCTTTAACAGTTTATTTAAATTTATTTACTGAAAGGTTTTAAACTATTTTGCGATGCTATTGTAAAACCCATTGATCCTCAAAGTTATGATTCTCATAAAAAATGGAATCAATATTCGCATGCACAAATTATAATGAACAGATAAGATACACGCATGGCGCGATTAGTAAATGGTTAAAAATTCTAGGCATATGTCAATATGTCATAAAATCTACCAAATATGTATAGACATAAATTCCATAGACAAAGATAATACGATTTAACTAATGAGATAGACTAAGCCACTTCAAGTGGTTTAATTAAACTAAATCGTCTGTACACTGTGATCAATTGTTGGTCAACAGCTTATGGGTTCATGACCTGAACCCGTATGGCCAATTGACAGTGCGTTGTCAATTGTCATTACAATTGTTCGCTCATTAACTAATCGAATTTTCAAAGATTTAATATAAATATTATCTCTATCTTTGAGTAATCGTATAAAAAGGCTTCGTTTTTTTATTTTATAGTGAGAATGGAATAAGAGGATCTCTTCCCTAGTAAGAGATCACTAGTATTCGTAGACAGCTGCGCCATAATCCCGGCTTTTGTTGTGTTAACGGCGTATTACGGTTATTGAGGGGTATAATTTCACGGGCTTTCACTCACTCGGCAACATATTACGAGTAACGTTTCATGGTAGTATTCTGTGAACTCGTGATATCACACCAGACGAGTCGGACATGCTTCAGCATACTCCCATTACAACTTAAATAATACCTTAATTTATTGCGATTGTTTATATTCTTACGTAGTCTGTGATCGCATTGATTTTGGTTTTACATGCACCATGCATTGATTTTTGAAAGATAAAACAATTATATTGTAGAAGTTATTCATCATCAGCCGTTTAAGTCCACTGCTGGACATAGGCCTCCCCTAAAGACGCCCACCCGCTGCGATCTCGAGGGATCTGGATCCAGCGGTTGCCCGCGACCTTCGTTAGATCGTCTTTCCATCGTGTGGCGGGACGTCCCACTTTGCGTTTTCCGGTACGCGGTCGCCACTCGAGAACCTTTCTTCCACATCGTTTGTCGGTTCGTCGAGCGATGTGGCCATCCCATTGCCACTTCAACTTACTAATACGGTAGAAGTTATTGATAGGATGTAATTAAGATGTCTAATAACTGACGAATAATTGTTGTTTTTACTATTATAGTTTATTTTAATTACTGTATGTTAGGTCTAAAATTACAATTAAACAACATTTAAATAACATTGTATTATATAATAAGATGGTAAATAGTAATTATAAGAAATTCTCTATTTGTATATTTTAAAAATTGAGTATATTTAAAATTCCATTTTAGAGACGCTTTAGCATTCTTTTGAAAGCTTTTTACTTGATCACTGTTCTCCGTTCTGGTTTTATTTACACGGTAGGGTCTTTAGCAGTATTCATTGTATCTTAGAGATAATGAGTTATGCCTGAGTTTCATCAACGAAAGACCGTGGACTTTCATTTTGGAAATTTCTAGATTCTCAAAAAAAACTCAAGAAATTAGCAAATACTCTATTGATGGATAATTCGTTGTTATTAAAAATATAACTATTATAATCTAAAACAGTGTTCCGCAAAGTGTGTACCATGACACACTGGTATTACTGTCTTCATTAATATGTATGCATCGGAAAATAAGGTTGTCTTATTTCAAGCTTATGTTAAATAATAATTAAGATTAAGAAAAATACTTCAGTACATATATCTTCATGGGAGTGCTAAGAGTTTTCTTCGTTTTTTTGGTGCTTAATAGAAAAATGTTGATTAATAATTAATAAATAATAATAATTAATAAAACGCAGCGTGGGACATCCACCCACTAGGTGGACAGATGACCTTATGTAGGTCGATGGAAGACAGCAGGTCGCCTCCGATAGTTATGGAAGTCCAAGTGAGACGCGTATGTCCAGCAGTGGACGTCCTACGGCTGAAATGATGATGATGATAAATAATTATATAAGATGTTTTTATTTGTTTGTGGTATGGTGTACCTTTTAAATTTAACTTTCCCTAGATGTTTGTACCTTGTATACAGAAAGTTTGCAGTACACTGATATAATAGACTGGTTATTATCAATTCAGTATAAAAACTGTATCTCTACACAAAGTTTTAGTACTAAAAATGGAGAAAAGCTAAAAAATATATCAGTGCAAGCGGCCAGTGCGTATAAACGGAATTTTAAAAAAGACTCTCATTTGAATGTAAACAAGCTTTCATACAGCAAATATATCGTCGGAGCTTAAAAAGTGAGATTCTAGAGAGTATGACTTATTTTCACCAGCTAAGCCTTTTTATTAATGCGATCAAAAGCAGAGCACAGCACATTTAAAGGGCCAAAAAGGACTCTATTTCTTCTTGTATTTATGGTCTTAATTTGTGTGTGTACAAATCCTTGAAACTACGACTGTGTTGTTTTTTGTAAATCAAAGTTCAAAATAGAACCCAAAATGTATGATTATTAATATTATTTTCCAGTGCATCCCTTAATTTGAGTAAAGTTTAAAACTCCCCATTATCCACTGTTTAATTAACTGAAGTTATTATCAGTAAGGAGGACTTGAGCGATGTAGGCTTTCTCTAAAGGGTCTTCCCTTTGAATGTCCTTTTTCTAAAGTACTATTAGTATAAAGGCAGAAAAGATTTCATAGAAATTTTTTGCGATACATTTATTATATAGTTCTACATAAAATTACTAATTATTGACCAGAACCTTTTTCTTATATATATTATTTCTTATTATATATATACTATTATATAATATAAAAATTATTATATAATACAAATATATAGATTATATAGATACTTTATGGCACGTAGTTTTAAAAATGTATTATAAAGGGTTTCGTTTAAGTATAGTTGGCTACGGAGCAGGTGGGTCGCCTCTATGGTAAGAAATCCTACGCCCATAGACAACCGCGCTATAAACCACGCTTCTGGTTGCGTTGCCGCAGTTGCCGCCTTGCTTTTGTTGATTTCTAGATAATAATGCGACTTATAAAACCAATTAGCTACGAGACTCTCAAAATGTAATTTTTTAAATTTAAAAAAAAAAATTTACACCACTTTATCCCACTTTATCATGTACTTTTTTTACGGTATAGCGAATAACGCAGCAGGCAAGTCTCCTATATGAGAAGAGAACATCACCGCACATGAACAACCACGCCACAATTTGCGCATCGGTTGTATTGCCGGCTTTTTACACCGCTTAAGCAGCACTTTTTAACTTAAGCGGCAATTAGAACTTTATCTTAATAAATGTGGCCTTTACGCAATACGATGCGATTGTACGGGTGTAGCTCATTAGCCCACATCTTGTACTTGACCTCCTTCAATTAGCAGTTGAACCTGACACCTGATAGAAATTGCTTTATAGGTACGTCATTAAATTTGTGACGTATTAATAAATTTTAGAGATCAAATGTCAATTATGGCCCCCCTGTAGACATCTGAAAGATTCGACTTCAGTGCGAGAATTTAATTGTGAATCGAGGTTGAAAGGTCAGAGTGGAAATTAGTGATATAATTATATTTGCGATAACTTCGTTAAATCACGGTAAGAGAGTTATTTTATTGTCGTGAATGTCTGTGTATTTTCTTATTGATATTTTTTTTACTATTCTATAGCCGCCAACGGAGCAGGTGGGTCTCCTATTTGGTAAGGGAACACCGCCGCCCATGAACAATCGCGCCACAGTCCGCGTATGTTTGTGTTGCCGGATTTTAAAGGCCTCCGATATCCTCCCAGGTACAAATACCGTTTCACGGTGAGTATTCTGTGTCTATATTTAAATTTTTGTAAGATTATTTCATTAGATAATCAAGATATATAAATTGAAACTGAAATAGCCAGTATTGGAATATAAAAATATTTTTAAAATAACCTTTAATTTTATTTGTTTATTTTTTATTATAGAATATGCTGTCAGTTATAAATAAAATATACATCTAACATATATTATATCCCATTACTAGTTGATGTTTAATTGAAAACGATGTTTTAAATACTCCATCCCTTTCACGCTGACTTGTATTCGTTGTTACAAAAACGAGACAGAACAGTTTAAGCTTAATTTAAGCTAAGTTTATGGGTAAGGCATGCCACATATGAAATAGCGAGAGCATAAATAGTTTTAACCTGGATCGGGTTAAGAAATGCTCGCTAAACCACTGGGATTATGTACCTAATGGTATAATTTAAGTTAAAGGCAATAGGTTCGCCCCTCGCTCACTTCTGTCACCTTTTAAAAGTAATACGCCTCATTAAAATCACTTTGACGAATGCTCAATTAATCAAATAAAACAAATAACTCTTGCGTATTAATATATTAGCGATTTTTCATTCCACGTTTCTGCATTTATACATACAATAATTGACTATTAACTTATGAGCGAGCATTCATTAACACAGCAAATATAATTTACACAAATTTTATTATTATTTACTATTTTTTTAAAGAAAATAGAGGTAAACGATTAGAAGGATCGTCAAGAATAAATGATCCTCTGATAATTGACACCCCCAGCCCCATGTAGGGTCACGAGTGCGTTGTCGGCCTTTTAAAGATAGGTAAGATCTTTTTTGAAGGTTTCCAAGTTAAATTGGTTTAGAAATATTTGTCAGGCAGCTCCATAGAGTTGTCGTGAGCGGCACAAAATGCCTTGCTCAGTTGTGGAATTACAACATCGATGAATGAATCTTTGTATTAGATGTTCGGTGATGAAGTTCAGCGATAGGTATTAATCCAAGCAGCTCCTTAGAACATTCCCGTCATAAATGTGCTAGAAGATGCTAAAAACCAATATTTTTACGCAACGCGAAAGAGTCAAACTGATCAGAAATGATGTAGTCATCGATGATTCAAGCCGTTCTACTCTGAATGCGATGTAGAGGAAGAAGAAA
Source organism: Delias oraia (assembly GCA_018230265.1). NCBI lineage: Eukaryota > Metazoa > Arthropoda > Insecta > Lepidoptera > Pieridae > Delias > Delias oraia. The sequence goes on along the minus strand of DWCF01000656.1, from coordinate 19,287 downwards.
GAAGTGATATTTGAGAGCTTCCTAGAGGTGAGAGCAATATTCAATATGAGGCCAATTTTGCTTTTAAATTGCAAGCGATGGCCGGAAGTAAAGTATCTCTTCGCACTATTGAGCACTCTTAGCTTCTTATTAAGCAGTAAGCCGGAAAATGCACCCAAGGCTTTTCTGCTCTATAAGTGATAAAAACAAAATAAAAATAATTTGAAATAATAATACACATGGCATTTAATAAATCGAATAAATGCAGAACTAAAGCATAATAATAAATTATTAAAGCACTCGACACCGCTGTGAGAATTGAAAAATTGCTACGAGTGTGGGAACCGGTCGGCGAATATATAATCGCAATATAACGTATAGTCGAGTCTGGGTAAACAAATTGGATGCTTAAAATTCAATTTGGAGGTTTCACGGACCGCGTCATCCGACTCGGCCGTTATGAACTGTTTGCATGTCCAAAATGAACGCAGTAACTTACATACACTTGTTTTTAATACGCAACCTGGTTTAATTGGCTCAGAATACAATTTTAAACTGGTTTCTGTTGCGAGAGACGAGGTTTTGAGAAACTAAATCATCTGAATTTAAGATAAACACATTTATTTTATTGTTTAATAAGTTTAATAGTGTGCAGAATATATTAAAATTTGATACAGTGCAAATTTTTGAGAGCCTCGTGGTTAAATGGTTTTAAAAGTGTACCATGAAGCGAGAGGTATCGAGATTGAATCCCGGTCCGGACACTTATAATTTAATTATAATTTATTTGGTCTCTGGAAGGGCTTGACAGTGGCAGGGAGAGTATCTTAATACTGTCGCACCCGTGGGAAAGCCATGCTGAAGCATTGGGCCACGATATCACTAGCTCACAGAATACTCAGCGTGAATCGGTACTTGTTCTGTGTTACGCAGAGGGAGTGAGGATATGGGAGGACGGCAACACAAATAATGCGCGGACTGTGGCGCGGTTGTACAAGGTTCGCGGTGTTTTTTTAACATATAGGAGGCCGACCTGCTCCCTTGTATGCTATATAATAAAAAAAAATGTTTCTACAAAGTTAGATGTTCCTTATTCTGACCTACTGTAACGAGGCTTCAGATCGCTGTGGTAATATACAACCTGAAAAATAAAATCTATTGATTTAGATTCTAAGATTCTAGGTTTATTTCTTAATATTTTTTAGTATACAGCGGACCACGAAGCATGGTATTCTGTATGTGCCCTGATGGTAGGAGATCATTTCTGCCAAATTGTGCGTTTTTGGTTGTGTTTCCGGCTTTTTTAGCTGCATACCTGTAATCTCACTCGGCGAAACATAGTACAGTTTTATGTCACACTTGTATTCTGTCGTGCTCTTTTTGACTACACACTTTGAATTCTAAAGATACATACAGTACATGACCTCCTTTTACTATTTTCTTTTTATTAAAAGAAAAATTTTCTTCAAAAATAGGATTTTTTAAGAAATTATAGTATATGTTTATATTAACTACATAAATGTCTATGTCAAAAACAAAACTTATCTAACAAGTGGATGATTTTGCCTCCGACACGAAGACATGGAGGTCCGAGCAGTGGACGTCCTACGACTGAAATTATGAAGATGATTATGCATCGTGCATTTTTGGATCGCGTTTGTTATAAACATCTTCACTTTAGATTTACTACATTTTATGTCACATAAATATCATATATCAATAAAGACTAAAATATAAAATAACATTACTTTTACTTAAAACTAAAATTAAACTGTTTAATTTGTCGTTCTTATCTCTCTAAACATAATTTTAAAGTTAAAACGCTGCATATAATTAATAAGCTCTTAAAGTGCAAATCAAAAGCGATCTCAATTTAAGCCGACAGTGTGGTTCTTTATAAAGTGAAATCTGAAAGTTTGCGCAACCTTTACAACTTGTAGGAATTAATTAGAAAATTTTAAAACAATCTATTGAAGTTTAAGAACGATTTGAAAGTGGGATAAATGCGGTATAAATATTAATAGTTCATACGATAAAGAATTTGTAGTTAAATCATTACTTGGTATTTCTTAAGTTTATTTTTAATTTGTTTTTATATAGAAATACGTAATTAGTTTAAGATAAACGGAAAGTGATTAACAATGGTCAATTTACATAGCAGACATACAAAACCAATTAGATTTTGAAATTGAATAATTCACTATTGAATAAATTTATTTATAAATCTTTTTAACAATTGGTTTTATAAGGAACACGAAGGTATAAGAGGCAATAAATGGTACCGGATTCGATCGCCGGTCGGAATAATAATTACTAACCGAATAAAATACCACGGACTCGCATAATACCACCGTGAAATAATACTTGTATTGTGTTTTGCTAAATGAGGATATCGTAGACCGTAGAAACGTAAATTAAAAGATTTAAGCGCCGTAAAAAGCTGGCAACGTAACCAAACCGTGGATTTTTTGCGATTATTTTCTTGGATGGTGGTGTTCTCTTAATACAGTTACTCTTACTAGAATTAACACCGTATTTTTGATAGAACTATTTCATGTATAAATATAAATATATCTTAAATTTCAAGTATGTATATCTATAAACATATGAAAATTTTTATATTAAAAAAAACTCAAAATACTTTCAAAATTTTATTCAATACTATAGTTTACGCACTCCACATAACACCAGACTGTAACAAAATGTTAATAATACCTTATTTACATACAATACAAACTGATCTCTTCGAGTCTAAATAATATTATTACATCCGAAAACTACTCACTCAATACTAATTTTAATATTTCAACATATTAAGTGTTTTAAAATAGATTCATTCCAACAAACTTTTAAATATTTTTTAATAATATTTATGCATAGCAAATGATTGAATTGAATGAAATATATATCTAATATTTGCTCAAATGTGTCATGTGACTAAAAAAATGCAATCTGAACTAAATTGGTATGAGAAAAATACAGCTTTTATCTCACACATATAAATAAAATTGATGAGAAAGTTAATCCTTTTTCAAATCTAAAAACTTTGCTAAACATAATACTGTCATAAGTAATACAATATAATTCGAGATAATTTTAAATCTCGCCGAAAGAGGTTAGGTAAGATAAGGCTAGTTTAGGTTAGATGAATAGACACCGGCAACGCAACCGTGGCTCAGCAATGGATGGGGGTGTCCATGGGCGAAGGACCGCTTATAGTATAAGATTTATAGGTGAGCCTCTTGCACATTTGCTGCTTTTTTCATAAAAAATCCCAAATGTTTAGTGACCTCGAATAACGCTAAGACAGTAAATTCTATGCAGTCTATACGATCCATAAAAATATATGCAGTGATGGCTACGAAAGCCTGGAATAATTTTGCAAACCACACTATCTATTATCGTAAAACTGTCGCCTTTACAGCATTCGCTAGTGTTCTAGTATGTATTTGTATATCTGAATTATTAGTGTATTTGTTTAAACGATCTGTATCTAGTAATTTGGCGAAGATTCGATAGCATTTACGTGGCATTTGTCACCGCCCCTGCCACAAATGGAGGCGAGGACCGTTACATGTCGCAAAGCCCACCCAGATGAGCTTCCGACCAGTCGCTCAGGCGGCCAACGTTCTATCGACGGCCCGAGGTTCGGTCTCGCAGGAGATGCCTTTGTGCTAGTCGTGACACAAACCCAATTCTCGGCGAAAAAGTCCGCGAGAAGCTATGGAGGCCTTATGTTAACAGCGTTAATTTCTAAAAAAAAGTGGCATTACTTTTGATAAGACTCACAGCGCACTACAAAACATTATAAGTTAGAGGTTATGTTAAGAATTTAAAAGAGATTAAAAGGTATGCCGGCTCGATTTTCTGTTATATATCGTTTTGAAATTTTGTTATTTTAGTTAAAACCAATGAAAATTATAAATCATTTTATGTCTTATGTTCGTATTATGTTTAAGTTTCAAGTTTATCGATTCAGGGTTACCTTAGCTAAAATAGCTTAATAAGTTTGTGAGTGCCAGTTGTTGATGACAATGAAAATATTTTTAAATTTGGATGTACCTTAAGATATATTCTCAAAAAATCTTTAGAGATGTATTTAAAAATTCGATCCTATTAAGTTGAAAACACAAACCGTATAAGATTTCTCATTTTGAAACGTCGTAAATTGTGAGTCAAATTGCCTCATTCACGTGCAATTGTAAACAGATATACACTTTAACATAGAAGTGAACAACGCTTACAAGAAAGGGCAGTACTTTGTTTTAAAAATTCAGAAACAGTAACAATTTAATAAATAATACTTTCCTAAGTTTTAACAAACGTTTAAGTTATTATTTTTCAATTCCTCCGAGGAAGATTTATATTGATATTTATTTATAATTAAGGTAAATTAATTTATTTCATATAATACATAATATAACAGAACATTTTGTCACAATATGGAGACTTTACTTATTATTAGATCATTCGATTTAGATTTCAAATACTTAATGTTCATCAATTCCTGCAAAGATAAGTTGTGGACGAGTACTGAGCAAATCAAGTATTTATAAGCGATCTATTCCCAACATATAAAAGAAAATTGTCGTATGAAGTAATTTGAAAACTTTTACTTTTTACACAGTGTATTATGTAAGTGAGAATTAAAATAAGATGGCATATTTTAATGACGATTTGTATGAAGGTATTATTACTTATTTCATTTAAATGGTACATAATGAACTTAGTAGGCAGGTCTCTTCTATGGTAAAAGATCTCCGCTGACCATAGACAACCGTGCCACAATCCGCACTTTCGTGTATAAATATTGCTTCCTGCTGGTATTCTGTGCGGTTGTGGTATCAAATCGAACGAGTCGGACAAACTAATATGTCAGCGTGGGTTTCCTAAGGGTAAGATAGTATTAAAACACTTGCCTGACCACTTGGGAGCCCTAATAAAGATCGAACAAATTATACATTTTCATCCGGGCCGGCGATTGAACCTCTTCCTTTGCGGTTGGCTTCACTATGAGATCACTTAACTATGAGGTTCTAAAATCATTTAATTTTAATTATTATTGTACGTTAATTATAAATAAAAAGGAAAAAGCACAAATACTCGTAAGAAAGCCATGCCGAATAATATAATCTAATATAATCATAACTGTTTGGGCTGGCTCGTCCGAAGTGATACCACGGGCTCACAGAATACTCAGCATTAAATAGTATTATAAACTGTGCTTCTACTGTTTTTTGCTGAACGAGTGAGGGAGGATATAGGAGGACCTTAAAATTCCGTTTAAGTGGCGTAAAAAACCGGCAACACAACCAATTCGCGGACTGTAGTTGCGTGGATGTCAATGGGCGGCGTGTTCTCTTACCATATAGGAAATCCACCTGCTCTGGTGTTCACTATACCTTAAAAATGAAAAAAAAACAAACCATCAGAACATACGATATTACTGATTCCTTAACTAGGTAAATGGAAGAGATTTAGTGATGTTATCAAGGGTCATTCTCTGAGGTCCATTGTACATTCAATGTTATACGGAGATCTATGGATCCCTTGAGACTTGAATCTGGCAGAAAGGGACAAGTTGGAGCAGCCATAGAGATTGTGGTTATTCAATGTCATGACTACTGTACAAAATCTTAATATTAATTCTGCCAGAAGTTCAACTTCAAATATTCAAATGCCATGAGACAAATGATAGAACGGTTGAACCTTTTTAAACGAAATAGAGATTATAATTAAAATTTTAATAATTTACTTTCTCAGATGTATTTTTTGTTATAACTGAAATGTTACCCTGTTCCCTCAAAATGTTTACACAAAAGCATTGCGATCGTACTCGTCCATTAAATATCAAGTATTTAGTTTACATATTACTTATAAAAACTACACACTTATTAGCTATAACATATTACTTAGATTTACAAAGAATCACAACATACGTAGTTTCTTATTGATAACTACAGCTCTGAAACTTTGATAATAGTATACATAGTGTAGCCGGAGCTTAAAACTGCTCAAACATACAAAAAACTTCAAATAACTTTAAATATTCCTTTACTGTCCTTGGGTGTTATAAATTAGTAGATGATCCACCTGCTATCCATGAATATTGAATAGCGTACGTATCCTTTAAAGGCTGGCAACACACAAGCGACTCTGCAAGGGCTAAGAGTATCCAAGGGGCAGAAGATTGGTAATCCTCGGTGAGCTTCCTGCTCGTTAGTCACCGATTCCATAAAAAAAACCCATTTTGAAAAACAAATTTGGCCTCAACCAAATGACTGGCTAATCATTATTTAAGATTCAATGTTTGATCATAAATCCATCAGCGTTGTGTCAATATTGAAGCTTCTATAATCAACATATCTGTTTAAACATGTCGAGAAACAGACTAGGATGTGTAATAACTATTTTAGATATTCATTCGTAAGCCTTGTAGTTCTTGGTCAAATTAAAGATCAATTTTAAGCTCCGGCTATGTTATATATACGTACCTACGTTTGGCAAGTTTTTAGTCTGATTTCTAATGTTATTATTGTAATATTCACACATTCTAGTTAGAAACATAATCGAGTATACAATTATTATATCAGTATCGCAGTCTGTGAAATAGATCCATCTCTAAAAACCGGTTTTACGGACGCCAGCATTGATTCACGAACTCCATGTGTAATTTTTCAAAACAATACTAATTTTTTCAATTTTTTATAAATTTTTCATAGAAAATAACACCTTCATAAACTTTATTCCATATGATTGAAAACCTACCTACGGGGGAAATACAGTTAAATTATATTTCCAATATAAGATTCTGCGTAATATAGTATAAACGGTGCGGAAGAGCTCAACAATTCACATATTTACACAAACTTAGACATAATTAATTTACATTATATACATACTTTTTATGAGCAAACCGTCTATGTACCTTCATCGTCTATCACTTCGATATATCGCACTATAATTGTGTCCTTTCGTTAACCACCACTACCGCAGTGTCTAATTTCTCTAAATCTCATACAGATATCTCCTGAATTTGAACCCTCTTCTTCATAATACCAGGTGGCGCAGGCGTTGTTGGTGCCGGTGGTACCCTTAGAATACCCGAACTAGTAGCACCTTCAGTATCCCCATTCGTATCAGATAAAATCTCCAAGCCATCAGATAATGGTCCAAATTTAACCTGCGTGGAACTATCAACGACCCGCGGTTCAAACGTACTCGTTCTACTAACCGCTTCTTGTATACGCGCTTCTATTTTCTGAATATCCGGCTTTTGAGTATCTATACACACAACGTTGCCAGCATCAATTGCACTACCAACGCTCACATCTGGCAACGATCTTCTAGCAGCTTGATGCTTCTCATCGTAACAACTGTATTCACCAAATGTTGGTTCACCGCAGTCTGATAAAGTTCGTAAATCAAATTTAGAACCGGAACCACGCGGTACATGAGCTGATTTGCACTCAAAACCAAAACCTTTACCTTCAAATGCTCTGACTTCATAATCTAATTTGCCGTCATAAGCATCAGATGAAGAAGAACTTCCGGCTTCTGTGAGATCATCTTTACATCGTCTAGGCCTTGTACCTCTCTGATGATAAATTCCAGCGAAAATCAGTACATTGAGAAGTAATAAAAAGCAGCCAACGGCTATTGTCACAGTTAACGCGGCAGTGTATGACTGGTAATGCGATGAAGCGAGTCTTCGAAGGAGAGCGTCATCAGATTGTATGGGTGCGACGGTAGCGTTTGGCGGACATTCGGTTGAAACTGGCGGTGGTGGTGATGGTTTCGGAGATGCAGAACGACTTGAGGGGGTGGTTTTTTCACCTCGTCCAATATTGACAACGTGTGGAATGTGCGCGCGGGACATCGTTTGTTCTCTGACTGCTCCTATTGGGAAAAACATGGCATTGTGGTTAACAATTTAAATACTGATATTAGCTTACCTGTCGCCATACCTATTTATTCTTACAAAAGAGTACTTGAATTTATATAAATGAATGACAACAAATGCTTATAAATTCATACTCAAAAGAGAATAGTTCTTTTATCTAATTGAGTGCAAACGAAAATGATGAGTGGAATTTCAATTTGTTCCAATTGAATTGTCCAAATATTGATTTCATTAAAAATATATACCTTCATAATAATTTTGACTATCGTCTTGAAAGTGATGGTGTCTCATGGCAGCGTCTGGCAAGTCGGAACCGGGTCGATGCAGTTGCGGTATAAGAGACAACCAGAGAGACATTTTATGTCCACGATAATGACTTCTCATCCCGGGCTTCATACCTAAATAAGATACAGACGTAAAATAAATATAAAACTTGCACCTAAATTATAGTATCTATAAATGAATACAAATACTGTTTAATAATCTGTGTGTCAAGGGTTGTATCTCTCTTTGGATTCATAACTAAATAGATTTATTTAAACTAGGTTTTTATTTGAAAACCAAAAACAATATATAAAAAGATGTATTATCTGTGACAATAGGTCGTTGTACCTATGTCTCTATGATATAGAACGTTTTTATTTTACAATTACAGACAATATATATAAACAACCCTAATACTGATATCACTAAAATAAATATGAATAATGTTTTTAAATAACGTCAAAAATATATGGCGTAGTGTATATCTAAAGCTTCATAACTCTTTATCGATTGGACTGATTTTAATGCAGTTATTTATATGAGAACTAAAGTTATCCTGTAATTCTGAGTTATGTGTTCTAATATCTTTTAGAATTATTTAAGCGATTTTAGTCTCAATCCATACTTTTAACATAATTAACAAATATTTTCAATATAGCTTTTCAATCTTATAAATAAATAATTAATCATCGCTGCAATATATATAAAAACGGTTCGTTTGGTTTTGTACTTGACAGCTTAATTACAAAATATATCAAATTAGGTTCCCCGTAGTGATTTACATTCAATTTGCATATTTTTAAATGGCTAAATGGAGCCATTATTGAAATATACAGATTGAAACTTAATTAAACTACTGTGAATTAATAAATGTTTGTCTTCAATTTCATACTTGTCAAATTTAGGAAGACATTTATGAATTCAACATCTATGTTATATACCCATGTAAAACTATTCAACTTTGGGTTTGTGGATTTGAAATTTTGAATGAAACCATTATCATTACGCGTTTAAAGGTAAAAATTTTGATATTTTTCAATCAAAAATATGAAATATATCGACGTTCAATACATAGAAATAATTCACTTTTTCATTAAGATGTCGACAAGCATTACCATAAAAAGTTATCCACTTACGAACTAAATGTTTGGTATTTATAATAAGAGTGAGCAAAAGAAAATAAGAAATATTATATGAATCTTACTCATTTCCATATAAAGTTGATTGATTGTATCGTACGTGTCCCAGTATGGAATATCGTCGGGCCCTGTTGATATCGGTTCATCCAGCAGAGGGCTGGGAGGCGGGGTCGCTGATGGGTCGTTTGGGTTTCTGTAAGGTATACGTTTAAACTCATTTAATTACATTAATTTCTCTTCATATTTTCTTTTTTGTTTTTATGGTAAAACAAAAAACGAAGCAAGTGGGTATCCTCTATGATAAGAGAACATCTCCGTTCATAAACAACCACGCCACAGTCTGCGTGTTGGTTGTGTTCCCGGATTTTTACGCCGGTGAAGTGGTATAATTTCAAAGGACTACGATATCCTCACTCACTCAGCGAAACAGAGTACAAGTACTGTTACTATTGTACTATTAATATTAGAGATTCCCTGTATTATTACCCTGGAAGAGCCATTATGACGATAATTGAGCCGGCCCGTCTGGAGTAATACCACAGACTCGCAACATACAAATATATCTACTTGTCTGATGTACGTGTAATGCTTCACTGCGTGAGTGCTTCATACCGGAAGCCCACTAAGTATAGCTTGCCACTTAAGCGGCTTAAAAAGCCGGTAACACAACTGTCATGGTTTATCAAAGTAGGTGTTTTCTATTTAATACGAACCCTTTGAACGAATTACGCATAGATTTAAAACAATATAAGTACCAAAAAAATTGTTTCTTCAAATATAATATTGGAAATATTTGCGTAAAAAACTTTAAAAATTTTATTTTCAATAGATTTCAATGTCCCAATTAATTTGATTGTATGAAATCTACAAGGCATCTTGGTATCTCAGTAATTAATTTACGAATCGTTGCTGGTATTAAAGAATTTCTTAATTACAGAAAAGTATTTCGTGGGCTTGTCGTGAAAAAGTACCGGTATTTTTGATTAAGCACAAGCCATAATGGGAAATAATTACTTATATAAATTGTATGTTATCAATATTTATTTGCTATTACAATATGAACAGGTTACGGAGGTTTTAGCCTATGAAACCTAGTTAGTGATATTTCATAAGTGGTTATCTAGGTACATTGAAATGAACAACTAATTAAAAAAACCCAAAAGTATTCAAATTCTCTGCATGAAGTGAGTAGTGAAGATACTGGAGACTCTTAAAAATATATCGCTTGAGCGGCTTAAAAAGCCAGCAACACAACCAAAGCACGGATTGTGACGTGGCTGTCCATGGTCGGTGGTGATATCTTACACAGGGGAGGTATTCCCAATCCGTTGCCCACTACTTCATTTTTTTATACAGTCTACAACTAGATAAGTGAAACAAACCATGTTTTAGTGGTGTTGCAAGCTAAATTTGCGCCACTAATATTCTCACGGTAACTTACAAGACCGCTGGGTCAACAATTTTACCAATTTAAAACTTGGATGTTTTAACTTGGTTGGATTTGTCTTGGTTAACTCATAGGCTTTTAATGATCCTTACCCCTAAAGCATATAAATACACAAAAATCTTATAATCTATAAGAAAGTCTTTAAGTAAAGGTAAAAAAATATTAAAATGGTATGAAAAATGTTTTGTATTGTATTTAAAGAGTGTTAATGGTGGGTTTGACTCATAAACTGACCTTTTATTACCTTATCAGATAAACACAACAAATGGTTTGGAAGGGCGAGGAAAAACACCTACTATGGTGATTTTTCGCTCACTCGCAAATAGAAATTTACACCTTACAGGGTACTTTGTATGTTATATTTATTAAAAGCAAATGTTTTCAAAGTAAAAGAGGCAATAAGACAATGGATGAAAATTACATTGAAAATTAATTAAAAATTATCTTTGAGCTATATTTTTTCGTCTATGGTAACAGATCACCGACGCTCATTGTCAACTGCGCCACAATCCGCGCTTTGCTTGTGTTGACTGCTTTATACGCTACTTTAGCGGCATTTTTAAGGATCTCCAATATCCTCACTCACTCATAAAAACACAGTAGAGGCACCATTACAAGTACTACTACTATTAAGCACTGAATATTCTGTGAATTTGTGATATTACTTTGGACGAGCCGGCCTCATTAGTGCTTCAGCATGGCTCTCCCACGGGTGAAGATGTTTGTAAGAACTTCAAGGACCTCCAATATCTTCACTCACTCAGCTAAACAGTACAAGTACTGTTCCACGCTGGTATATGAGCAGTATGGTATATATCGCTGATGATGACCACGGGTAAAAAAACACAAAAAAACACAAAACTACTTTTTGACATATTACTAAAAATATGTTATTCATTTTTAATACAAACACTCACAAAATACTCAACGTGAAACGATACTTGTACTATTTCGCTGAGGGGGTGAGGATATTGGAGGCCCTTAAAAATGCCGCTTGAGTAACGTAAAAAACCGGCAACACAACCAATGCGCGGACTGTGGCGCGGTTGTCCATGGGTGGCGGTAATCTCTCACCATATAGGAAACCCACCTGCTCCGTTGTCCGCTATACTATAACAAAAACATTTTATCATGCAACTCGTTATTACTATAAAAAGTTTATAATTATGAAAGTACTTCTATTAAAGACTCACCCATAACGAACGAAATTGGCAACATAATGCATGCTCAGTTTCGATATACGCTGTTCTTGTGGTGTGAAGTTCATATGGTGATAGGTCTGAGACATCGGCATTCCGAGGTAAAAGGGTAACTCCTCGCCGTGAACTGAGCCTGGTCGCTAATTACAGAGATTAAGTGTTGATCGCATTAAATAATACGAACTTGCGTGTTAAATACTCTCTTTTCTAATACTAACAAGTACTTAAAGTACTAGAAGGCCATGGCAAACGTGTTGTCATATAAATTATAGTTTCACATACTAATTCCAAGGTACAAATAAGGAGATTTTACAGAGGTTTCAATATTTTTTTTATAAAATAATTATGTAATAGATATATGCTGTCGTTATACTTATGTAGATTCTGCAAAGTCGTAGTGCATTAATTAATTCTATACTCAATAGTATTCGAAATACTGTGAAAGGATTTTTAAAGTAATTATTTAATATCTTGAGTTACATTTATGGCGTTTTTCGTAATAATTTATAACGTAAAAAATATATTTTAGCCTATCTTCACCGGTTTATGATATGTTCAAAGCTAACCCATGTTTTAAATAATTTGCTTTTGTAATATGATAAAAATATGTATAATTAAGATTATATGGGTAGTTTAATGCGAGAAAATAATTGAAAACACTGTAGAAAAGTGAAAAGAAATTGTTAATTTTTAATATAAATAATAAAATTTGTTAAAAATATACATGATTTACAATTAATAAGAAATAAAATATTTTTTTTAAATATCAATTAAACTTTCCCATATCGTATCTATAAAAGGAAACTTTTTCAGGCATAAAGTTTTTTTACTACATACTTTCTAATACAAGTCCAAATTTGCGATGACCCGTACTAATATCACAACTAACAATTAAAACTTACTATTATAATCTATGTCCAGCAGTGGACTTGAATAGGCTGATGATCATGATGATGATGATGATGATTATAGTAGTACTTTTAAACGAGTAAATATATATGTGTAAAGAAAAATATAATTTTCTTATATTATGTATCTCTATGTTCTTATATTATGCTATGGTAGTCTGTGGTGAAATGAGATTGTAAAAATTGTGATTTGGGAACGACGTGGTATTTGGAAACATTAAATATCGTTTCTTTTATTGCAGAGAATCTCAGTTGTGTTTTATTTACGGTTGTTTCGAATCACTACAAGCAAAATCCATCTTTTATAAAACGACGTAAATACATAGTTGCTAATAAATTCACCAGTATATAATATGAATTGTGTTCGTTATAACATGTTATTTGTAATGGGGTGGAATCGAGCCTTCGAGAAGGCTTTATTTATTTTCTGTTGCCTAAGCTTCATACGGGCGTAATGAAGGAAATTAGAGTTTTATTATTATAAAGAAATACATCAATCCTAAGTAGACTTATGATGTTGTTAACAAACAATATTTTTAAATATTATTCTTGTATAAAAATACATAATATACGAAGATCACGTGAATATTTAAATTGAATTTTCAGCAACTAATGGTTATTACGGAATTGTTCTTAATTATTATCTTAAATACATACCTGAGGGTAGTCCTTGTCTGTAGATAGGTAGTGGAAGTGTGTGAAGTAGGTGATACCACGTCTTAGCGCATGAAGGTATCCCAATCTGATTAATGGGGCCGCGGTGCGGCCGTCACTAAGAATCTGGTGGAAAATTCAATTTTTACATAATAACATCAATTTAAGTACATTTTCTAATAGCTTTTGCTTATGGCTCTACCTGGACTGTATATTTGTTGGCAATCTTAACTTGTAAGTGATAAATAATTAAAAAAAATAATTGATCTTAAAATCCATAAATTTACATCCTACAATACACTTTTTTTGTTTAATAAGCAACAAAAAAAATATATACAAATAATCTAATTTAATTTAACTGAATTAAAGTAATATTGTATATTGGCAAAGTGGTTTATGATATATATTATTTTTTTAAATTATTCTTAGGAAAAAAGGATTCGTTTGTTTTCTAAGAATTGTCTTCAACTATACTGACTAAAGAATTTTATTGCATACGTATTTTCAGTGACTAGAGAAATGTAGTTTCGGATAATAAAGTTTTTTATACAACTACATAGTATAAGCCCTTGCCTGGTAATTTTATGTTACGAAACTATTAATTTTTCCTATTTATGATTTTATTAATAACATATTTCAGGTCTCAACCAACGCCATAGCTAATTAATTTGTTCTCCAAAACAAAATATTTTTATGGTATAGCGGATAACGTAATAGAAGGTTTTCTTATATGGTAAAAGAACACTACCATCCATGGATAACCACGCTTTGGTTATGTTTCAAGATAGTCATAATTTCAAGATCCTTCCAAATCGTCACTCAGCGAAACACCGTAAAAGTACAACTTCACTGTGAATATTCTGTGAGCCCGTGGTATCACATCGGACGAGGCGGCCCAATTTATGCAATAGCATATGCTTCAGTATGGCTCTCTCACGAATGTAAAACAATCTATATTCGCAAAAACTACAATCAAAAAAGATATTTAAATGTTAAAAGCAACCACAGAAAGATGCAATGCTTATGTTCACTTCAGATATGTAATCTGAGAGGCGCTGAGCATGCCTACAATAGTGAGTTGGAAATAAAACCGGCCCAGAACTTAAGCCTTCGATTTCAAGAAAATATCTCAGTTCTAAGCAAAGCCAAGTTAAGCCTGTGGCTATTGCTCCTATTTCATTATTGAGAGCAATCCAACGGCACATCTATCTCAAGTCGATGATTGTAACAAATTGGTATTAACAAGATTATTTAAGGACTTAGGTGTTTCCTCTCAACGGGCGGTTTCAGTTACAGTCTAAAGAGCCTCGAAGTAAAGTGATTTAATAGGTCTACCATGAAGCGAGAAATATCGGATTCGAATCTGGGTCTAGAAATTTTTTAATTTCATTTATAATTTATTCGGTCTTTGGATGGATTTGACATAAAGTATATTATAAAATATTATAATTTCAACAACTACCTGAAATAACCTACATTATTAAAAAATTAACGTTTCATGATATATATCTATCAAATAAGGTGGTAATATTAATATTATTTATATTTTGTTAACTTTACATTAACTTTAACAACATGTGAATTTAAAAAAATCCCCTTATTATTTTATTATATAAAGCAGGTCGAGGCTGACATGATTTCTGATAGGATGAAATCACCTATACCCATGGATAACTATGACTTAGTCAGCATATTTTAACATACTGAACCGCTAAGAAGACGAGAAATAGAATGAATTTCGCTACTCTTACTTACTACACGATATAAATATTATTATATTTCAAACTGGTATTCTGTGAGCCCGTGGTATCATTCCTAAAGAGTAGCTCCAACTATTACATCAGTATATACTTTAGGGTGGCTCTCTCGGAATGTCATTGTTAAGACAACCGCCATGCTACTGTAAAGTCCATCAAACAATTGAATACAATTTATTATCTAAATTATTGTCTCCATAGTCTTGTAAATTTAACCCAGTATCAATGACGTCATAGTACGTAGCTTACAACAACCAGAGACACCCATAGTATATTAAATGACTTATAAGTAAATTTTCATATTAAAAATTCATAAGATCTCAGTGAATATGTGTACTCAGAACTAAATACTTGTAATAGAAAAGCTTTTATAAAAGAAAATATTTTAATAAACTGCCTCTAAATTTGCATATTATAATTACAGATAGTAATTATCTTTTGATGAATACTTTTAAGATAATTAAGATACATTAAACAATTAAACGAAGTGAGACTTTAATTAAAGTCTTTCGAATATATTTTCATATTTCGCTTTTGTAACACCATCTTATAGTTTGGTAAGAGATGTTTTAATAATGTAACACTGAACACAACCTCATTATATCATATTACGTGAGGTCTAGGCCACACGAGTGAGTTAACATTGCATTTTAAATTAAATTGTATTTTTTTAAGTAATTCAATATATTTCTACCTTATCAGTACTTACCATATTAAATCACAATTTTTGAGAACCTCGTAGCTAATTGGTTTTATAACCTACGAAGCGAGATGATCGCATCCGAATCTCGGTCCGAAAAATTATAAATTAAAATGCATTAGCCCTTTGTAAGGAAATTCAAATAGCAAAATAGAAATCTTGAAAACAGCTTTTATAAATACAGAATAATGTAAAAAAACTAAAGGTACTCTCTTACAAATAAAAAATGAACGCACAAACAGTTTATTAATCATTCTAACTACGACCGCAGAGGCTTCTCTCCCTAACCAGCACCGTTTTGAAGGGTCTGATATAAATACATTAACGCTGAACGCCGACATTCCGTTATTTTGCCTTGATTAAAATTCAATTTTAATAAATAAATATACAAAAATAGCGTTTCTTCAAAGCAGTGTTATTTTGATTTAAAATCAGAGTTCACTCGTTAATTTTATGCGTGGGAGATCTATACTGAAGCATATGCTAACGCACTAATTGGGACGAATAGTTCGAAGAGGCTCACAAGACGATTTTAATGCGTGTTTAAAATATCAAGGAATAAAATCTAGTTTCATTTTTTTATTATACAGCGCACATGGGGGTACGTTGAGAGTTACGTCAGGCAATGAAGACAATGCCTGATAAGATTGCCAAGCTACTATCGCACCCCTTCAAAGACAAATTACAATTTATAAATTTCGAACCATGAATCGAAAAGATCTAATGTGTTTCAACCGTAAAAAACCATTCCGTCAAGAGGCTGTTAAATATATGACTTCATTGATTTATGAAAATGGAGGTACCTAACTTGTATTGGTTTGGAAATACTTCTAGCACAGGATACCACAAATTAATGGTGCGTGGTACAAAATGCCTTAAAAAACGTTCAATTGTAGAAAGACAAGAATTTCATTTCATTTTAAATTTCAATTAAGGAATGAATTTATAATAACGTAACGATGTCAGTAATGATTTGGATCTCGAGGTTGAATCAAATTTTCGATCTTCGCCCCACATATTATTCTTATTTCCCGAAGGAACGCCGCAGTCTACTCATTACATTGGAGGTTTTTATTAAAAATTATAAAAATTGGCAGTGGTGCTTTAACCTACTTTTAAACAGTGCTTATATTAGGCTGTTTAATTAAATTCAGCTTATTTTTGTGTAGTTCAACAAAATAACGTTTATTAAAATGAATTATTTTTATATAGTGTATTAATTTTTATCAAAAAAAACTACAATTAGTTGTATTCTTATTATCTTTTAACATTATATTTAAATTAATTAAATCAATTTATTTTATACAAAAAAAAGATACAAGTAAATAAATAATTTAGTTATAATAGTATAGGCCTAGGCGATGCTGAGTGAGAACACATAAGTGTACTCGGAAAGTCTCCGTGAGCTTGAATGGCAGAGAATCGTAAGGCGGACAGCAAAATAGAATTTAGGAGCCTCATATCCGAGTGGTCATGAAAGAAACCGTGATTTTTTTGATAGCGTATTCGATTCCCAGTCTAAATATACTTTATTATATAATTTGTAATTTTATTCGATCTCTGAAATGGCTTGGCATTGGTCAGGCGAGTGCCTTAACATCTTCATTCATAGGAGAGTCAAACTGAAGCATTAATTGCGACGGACTCATAGAATACCAGCGTGAAGTATTACTTGTACGTACACTAAGTTCGTGAGATTAACGGAGGCAAACAGCGTTACATTGTTGTAACGGAGTAAAAAGCCGACTGCACAAAAAAATTGTGGAATGCGGTGCAATTTCTGATCTTTAGGATTAGAGATTACAGTATATGATTATGTTATTATTAAAACTATTGCTTACCTCGAGAGTTGCGTCGCGCACGCTGAGAGGGTTCTGCACGGGCTTATCCCAATCTGTGTATTCATTTTTGAGCGTTGAATAAATCTCGTTGAGATGGTAGTAATAAGCGTTCCGGACGAACGTACGTAGAATGCGGTCGCGGCGACTCTCATTGAAGCCGAACTCCAAGTCTTGGGCATTGAATTCCAAGTAAGACTCTGCAAGTAATGGCATGTCATTCATTTGCATAAATTTATGAGCCGACGCTTTGGCATTCACGGTTATTTAATTAAAGGGAAAAATTACGTCCGTAGAATTTTTAATTTCATGTTTCATATTCAATTAACAGAACTTACGTACCACTGTTCTATTAACTTACGGAACAAACATTAGCAAAATATAATTAAATTATCTTATAACATGTACAATTTAATTGTTATAAACATTTATGCATTATAAAGTTTTATAGCAAAAGCATTAGCATAGTGTTTAATTAAATATTGAATATGCAATGTTATTCTCAAATTAATAGTTTAAAAAAAGTTTTCTCCTAATAAAAATTATAATTTTTAAAATTATAGGATCTAATAATGTACACTATTATTTTATAATTATTATATTTAATTAATAAAGATTATTTAAAACAAACAATTAATTGTTTTAAGTGCGCGTACACTGCGTTTCTATTCATATATATATATACAAAACTATTTGTTCCAAACCAAATTTAATCTTCATATTTTAAAATTCTTTTACTATAGCATTGGATTGAAACTTGTGTGAGTTTTACTGATAAATTTTGTTTAAGAGGGAGTAGCTATGTAATAATAATAATAATAGTAGCTAATCTCTCTTCTATGTTTTCGAACCGAAACTCGCTCTATATATCAGAAGCTTGAATTTCTTCGGAGGTCAAGTTCAGGCTATCAAGAGGTCAAAATTGATTTAAAAAATACAGTGTACAGTGCATCATAATTTGGTAATAAATAAATTACTCCTATAGTTTACATAAAGATAATGCTAATCTATATAAAATGATTCCATGCTATAATTGACTCTGCACATTACATTGAAATACAGATTATACGAACAATAAATAGTGATAAACACCAAAACAAAATGATCACAAATGTTTGGTAGGATTATAACAGTTCAATTTGCTTCCAAAAGATACTTTTACAATTGATTTTAGATAAATTATATAATGATTTCTCATTTTTAACAACAACTGATAAATAAAACCTATAATTATTTGTTATTGATACACAAAAATCTATTATAGTACAATTTATTAATCTTAAAGATTCTTGAAGATCTTCATTCCAAAATAAATTAGATACATACCGGTAGTGGTAAGTCCGAAGAGCAGTTCTTTGTGCGGGAAGTCGGCTAATTCATGGCCGGCAGCGCTAGCCACAGCGGCAGCGCCGGCCCCTAACCAGTGAAGATATTGGAGGCCCTTAAAAGTGCCGCTTAAGCGGGGTAAAAAGCCGGCAACACAACAAATACGCGGAATG
>DWCF01000655.1:0-41205 GCA_018230265.1 Delias oraia | reverse complement strand
AAAGCTGGTATGTAATGAACATAATCATTACATCCAAACCCTAATTTTCTTCGTTAGTAGTTTTTTCAGAGAAGAGGAAATAAGTAGGTATAAGATTTTTTTACCCCAAATAAGCGCGTTGCATGAATAATTTGACTTATAATCCTTTTCTTTTCCTACATAAACGATTCCTTCATTCGATCTAAATTCAAACGTAAACTACTGCATTCCTCCAAATTACTTTGTGCCCTATCCAAGGATAATTCACGTCAATAATACTGGACGTCTTTTATAGTTGCGTGACTACACAGCTAACCTTATTCCTTATGGCTTAATTGATTTATTAGTACCAACTAAGCCCTTGAGTAATATTCAACTGTATACAGTGTAGAAGGACTAGCCAAATTGCTGTAGCTTCAATTAAATTTCAGTTGTTTAAACAGTGTCACAACAATGCTTCTATAAGTACAATTACTGGTTTGGTATTTGAGAGTTTTCTGTGTATGACAATGACCGTATACAATTACTTATGAAGTTTTGGTCAATCTGTCGAATTTTCCATCAGTGGAGGGATTTTTAAAATCGACCCATAAAGTTAGAGTTATTACAAAAAGTACGAGTATTTAAAATAACTTATTAAATGAGATATATTCAAGTATATATACTATGGATATTAAACTGCGCATCATGCATCATTTATTGTTGTTTTGAATTTGAAATAATACGACTATCAGTACTTTGCTGTTTTCTTTGACCTCAAAGAATACGTATGCTGAAATTTAAACTCATGTTTTTCGGTTAATGTGACTATAGCCAATAATTGGCATATTGGCATTTTTGGGTATAGGAATAAATGAGAATCATTAGGATAATCAATGCACGCAACATAGTGAATTCATTATTTTCTGTATGCACGTTTTACGCCTTAATAACAAACACATAGACTATCATTTATGTAATGTATGTGAGTTATGCTATTGTATATATAAATAAATAATGAAAAAATTAAAAATTCTTGTTTTTAATAATTCTATTAAAATCAGTATTGAATATTAACTAGGACTGTTGTTGTTAATTCCACATCATTTGTAATTGTATTAAAAATATTCGTCTGAATTTTAAAATTATTTTTCTGGAATATCAGTTAAGATTATTTTCGATGTGAGAATCAAATTCTTCATAAAATTAATTTGAAATTTTCGCCAAATCAACAAATGAGCAAATCTGTAACGTTTATATGAATATTTGAATTTGAAAATTCAATCTCAAATCGTAAAAAAGCTAATCGCTTAGTTTTGTTAAAATAATTAAAATATATATTCTTCTTATATTTTAAACGAGAAAGTTTGTAAGTATGTATGGATGTCTGTTACTCTTTCATACAAAATCTACTGAATGGATAAGTGAAACTTTATAATAATTATAACTCTTATATCAGAATAACACATAAGCTATGGTTTATATGTATGGATATTGTGTAAATTGACCAAAGTATAATAAAAAAATGTCACGTAAGTAGGACCCGGTACGTGGCCAGGGAAGGGCGACGTCTGCCGGCCCAATAAGACTAAGGCGCCCGACGCACCGGAGGCCGCTTTATGTATTACACGATCCGGATGATCGACTCACCCAAGCATCGAAAAGCTGTTAGCCTCCATAGAGGATAAAAAGAAATCAGATGGTAGGGTTCTGTGTAGGGACCGCGTTAAAAACCGCCTTCGCCGGAAACGTAGTCGAGGATCGTTATAGGTCGCAAAGCACACCCCGTTGAGCTTCCGACCGGCCGCTCAGGCGGCCAACGTTCCCGCGACGGCCTAAGCCGAGGTTCGTGTCTCGCAAGAGACGCCCGTGTGCTAGTCGTGGTACAAACCAAATTCTTGGCTTATGTTATTTCTATAAAAAAAAGTCTGCCCAGTCCAGTAATGCATCTATATTATGGTATCACTAATACCATTACCAGTTGAATGTGCGAATACGACGTTGTTTAAGTGTAAAATATTGTAGTGGCATAATTTGAGCTTTACCTTTGTATGAATTATTCATGGTCATTATTTTTGCCTTTTGTTTCAATTATTGTAATTCACTGTATGTGTCGAATTTTTCTTGGGCGAAATGGTTTTCAATTGGCATTCTGTTGTCATATCTTGTTTTTGACTAAGTGATCGCGTAAGATCCAAAGTTTTGAATGTTAATTGTATGAAAATATTGCTTATTAATTTTTTTGTGATATATAATTATTATATAATACTTACATATAATTATTATATTACTATATTATATAATATTATTATAATACTTACTATATAATTATTACTCGCCGGGCCAATGTTAAGCCCTTACAGAGACCGCATTTATTTTAAATTAAATTATAATTTTCCGGACCGGTATTCGATCCCGATACGTCTCATAACCGTTATAAAACAGACGTAACATTTATTTATTCGATCTTCATCTTAATTAAAATAATTGTTGTATTATCTTAACAAATGTCGTAGAAGAAGACTTAAAATTTTATCGCTTCGACAATTTGTTGGCTTGTTGAATTCAGGTTTTGTTTTGTGCGTGTAAGTGAGAGTAAAGCTCTGTCCGCTGCATTCGCGTTTTGTTCGCGAGTCAGTGCATGTGTTTGCTGATTAATTTAAGTGAATTACATTGAAATAAAAGTGAGTGCATATGATACTCTTTGCTGGCTATTTTATGCAATAGCAATATTTTGACGAGAATACTATATATCTCTTATAAGCTCTGTTCCATTAGAAAAATGTTGCATTGATTTTGCAGTTTTTATCGACCTTCAACACGAAAAAGAGATAATCATTTAATGTGTATTATATTTGTTAAATTAAATTAGCTAATGAGCGTTAAAGATAATTGCATATTAGTATTTATTTTTTTCAGTGTCTAGGATGTGTCCGCTATGGCCGCTTCACCTCATCATATTATATCTGCTGGCTTTAGGGCCACTGTGGGTGCTTTGTCAATCAGTGCCGAATATCATAGCGTCGTTCCGTCCAGACAAGTTGAAGATGTACATGGGAGAAGAGTTATTTGTTCAAATTATGATTAATGGTTAGTCAGTGTTGTATTACTTATTCGAAATAACTTAAGTTTCATTCTTGGTTTTTTTATATAAAAAAACTTTTTAAAAATAAATTCCGTAGCACATTGTCCAGAACGTTGCACAAGTATTTCGCCGTGGTCTTTTTCAAGCAATAAGTGTCTGTAATACATGATAAGGTACCATCAACAAATTGACTGTGTAATTATTACAATTGATATGCACTGCGCAAACGATTTGATGACAAACACTGATAGTGCTGTTCATTTAAAGTATTATAATAAAAATAATGTTTTTTTTACGTATTAAACTTAAAAAAATATATTACCATGTATAAGCTACCGGTTTATATTACAACCCTTTCATAATTTTATTTTTCAATAACTTATACGTTTTAAACGTTTTTGTTTAAACGAAATAGCTATAAATATTTAATAAAAATACAGAACTTATTGTAGTTTAGAATCGTTAAAGTATTATGTAACACAATTTAAAAAAAATTTGACCCTCACAAGCACATTATTATCCCCGCCCTAACATTTAGCTGCATCCCCCCTGCAGCTCCCTAAACGTTACATTATACTGAAGTGACTATTTTAGCAAAAAATATAGTTTAACTTAATTATTTTACTCGAAAAAGAGACGATATTACATAATGCTGCGTACGAGACTCCTCAAAATTGCATTACGTAATAATTGAACGCCGTCTTAATTGAAATAAAAATGATGAATATTTCTTGTGATTCAATTTTATTTCAAATTGCTGATAGGTTAATCAGGTTTAAAGCATTTATCTTTTTTAGGCACTGGTCTCTTACCGAACGACGAAATAATAGCCAGAGTGGAAAAAGAGCATATAGCCACCAGTCAGTGGAATACGTCGTATCGTCTGCCGGATGATTATCAGGAAGGCCAGCTCTTCAAAGGCACGCTGAAAGCGCATGGGAATTTCTTAGGTGACATTTCATAAATGACTAATATTATCTGGTTATTACTGTAACTGCTAAAATGAGCACTTTAGAATAATGACTGGTAGAGGAATATGAAAAAAATATTAAAGTATAGAGAGCATTTTTTTACCAACCTAGATTGTTTATTTATGATTCACATGCTTCATGATTGCCACGATTTTGCTATTATTTACTAATCTAATAAGTAATTAAACTACTGCTCACGTTTAATAGCAATAATATTTTACTATTTTCAAAACAATGCATATTTTGTTTTGCTTTTTTTTAATACAGGAAGAACAGATGTTGTGATAGAATTGAATAGGAATAAGGAGATACATCCAGTCAATGGGACGCTTCCAGTCATAGTCGTTAGACCTGAGAGGGTCATAGACAAGCTGTTTTCTAGCAGTGTTGCTATCTTTGTATGTATTATATTACAAAATTTCCTATTTTTTTTATAAAAAGGCAAGCGCGTGTATGCCATTGTCAAGCTATTTCTACAATTTATGGCATATTTTTATTTCATAACATATAATAAATTTATATGATACCTCGTTCGCTTGGTATTTCTGTCTAAATATATAATAAGAACAAAATCATTTATAAGTACTAGACATTTATTATCTGTATATTTAATGGGTGTCACGAAGTACATATCAGGTTTTTTAGTTTTTATATGTATAAATTATCGTTAAAGGTCAATTTATTTAGTAAATAATTTATTATAATTAGATTTATTTATATAATCATAATTTATTTTTCTTATTGTGGAATCTTTCTTGACAGTAATTTCTAGTATCCAATGATTTATATCGGCTGCCTACTCTTATGGGTTGTAATATGTATTTAGAAACTTCATTATTGTGTCAACTATGTACTCCTAACTTATTGAAACTAATTACGTAGCCCAATTTATACAGTAGTAGTAGTTAAAGAAGCTAACCCAGTAAAAGTTGTTTTGCCATATACATAATTAAACTTAGATTCTGTTGCAGAATTTTTATAGCCATTACCAAGTTCAACAATTTTCCTATAGACCTCAATCATACATATTATATGAGTACATGCCATAGTTAAGTCAGTGTTCCTAAGAAAGTTCATCGTTCGACTATTTTTTCTTAGATTAACTTTATAAGTCACGAGTAAGGCTTCTTTCTCGGGTTGATATAAAGCGTATGTTATTCGAATATATCGTACCTTTTTATTTTTGGAAGAACTTTCAAAATCGATTCACTACATCCAGAGATTACCCCTATAACGTTAAAATAATGGTTATTGTCACATTTAGTGATTTGGTTAACGTATTTAGATAATTTTTAATTCGATTAAATAAGTTATTTCATTTAAAGTGATAATAAACAGGGATCCAATAAAGTACCTGAAAAAATAAATTACATGAGAACCTCGTAGCTTAATAGTTTTAAAAGTGTACCATGAAGCGAGAGGTATCGGGTTCAAACCCGGTCTGGATAATTATAAATTAATTTATTGTTTATTCGGTCTCTGGAAGGGCACTCATTGGGCCGACTTGTCTGAAGTGATAAAATTACAATTAAGTATATTATATTGCACTCTAGTTACTGACCCCTATTATCAATTCATACGATAATATAGAAATGTGCTAGACTAATAATAGATTCTTGGTAATTCCTTTTCCCGTATTATATACAAATATTTTAAAAAAATTATACACATTCATAAAAGATAAATACGCATTGCTTTGTTGTCTGTAGCATTTATATTTAGCATGGGTCATTGCATTGTGTTTTTTATACTGTGCTGATATATTTTGAGTTGATAAATGTTATTTGTCGGTCACACCAGCCTCATTAAATAAATCATTGTGCATTATGCCAATGATATTCACTTTCAAGAACAACATTGTTGCCAATTTTGAAAAAAAAAACGAAAACGCTTTTAAAATTTTATTTATAATAAAGTATTTTAAAATACATATAACATTTGAAAATTAAACAAAAAATAAACTTAAATTTGAACACAATGTATTATGAAAACAATTTATGGCTTCAAATTTCCAATAAGATACCCTACTAGTTATGCAAATTAAAAACCATTATTATAGATCGCTCTAAAAGCAAAATGCAATAATGACTCCATTTCAGATTGTTACGACATATTATTAATAACCACTTTTTGTTTTAAGTATCATTTATATACTTTACAAATGATTTAGTAAACATTGTAGACTTAAGACTGGTATATATTATAACTTAGTCGTGTTGATGTATGTGATGTTAATTGTATTACAGCTAGACCTTGTATGATACAGGTAACGCTGATATTTATAAACTTTGGGTGCGCAATGCACTGGCCGACCGTAAAGCAGGTGCTACTCAAACCAGTCGGGCCGATCATCGGCCTATGTGGACAGTTCCTGTTTATGCCACTTGTGAGTGAATATGATTTTTTCCAAAATAATTGAACGCTTAATGTATTTTTATGATGACGCTCTGAATATGACACAAATTACAACATTTTGAAGTCGGTCGAAAACAACTGAATCGACCATAATTATGATTTTTTTAGTTTAATCTACTTCCAATAAATAGATTCACCATTTCTAAAGCATATATTGATGCACTAATTGTGCCGGCTCGTCCGCAATATCAAGGGCTCAAAGACGGCTCAACGTGAAACAGTGCTTGTACTGTAATTCGCTGAGTCAGTGAAGGTATAGACTTTTGAAATTATATCTTTAAGACGGCATAAAAAAGGCGGCAACACAACCAAAGCGGTGCGGTTAGTGGCGTGGATGTCCATGCGCTGCGGTGATCTTTTACCATGAGGAGGCACGTCTGCTTTCTTTCACACTATACCATTAAAAATAAATCATGATCTTGATCGGTGTTCTATCTTTGTTTTCGGCTAAATCTAAATGTATTCTATGCCAGACCAAAAATCGCATTGGTAAGAGGTTTCATTCTTTATGAAACTTTTCATTCTTTATGTAGTCTTCTACATAGACTGCTAAAATCTATACAAACGGTTGCTTATCAAAAGACATAAAATTATGTAAACATTAAATATTTTTCCAGATATCCTTCGGTCTGAGTTATGTGATATTCCCAAACTCAGCAGCGATGCGCCTTGGTATGTTCTGCACGGGTGTGTCGCCGGCGGGCGGCGCCTCGAATATATGGACCTTTGTGTTGGGCGGGAATCTTAATCTGTCTCTCGCTATGACATCTATTTGTACCTTGGCGTCATTCGGTAAGTTATAGGTATTAAATTATTTAAAAAAGAACGTAACTTGACACTTATAAGCATTAATTAAATACTTATGTTAATATAGTGAATATGTATTATTGTAATATGTAGTATTTAATACTGGCACTCTCTCATCTGCTGGTTTAATTTAGACTTAAATAAATAAATATATATATAAATAAATAAAATATTGTTTATTTCCAAAATAATTACAAAATTTTCTTGGCGAAGTCTTAAAACATATATCGAAGTTATAAAACGTTAATTTATTGTTTATAGAAGACTTATTTATAATTTTTTGTTTTTGACGACGTTTTGAGGGCGTTAGGATTTTCATATAAATCAGTGATGTCACTGCTTTTGGAAGAATGTTTAAAAGTTATTCGAAGATCTGTTATTTCCAAAGTTTTCTGAGACAATAATTTACCGGTCAAGGTTAGTAAATGATACGGTTTGTTTACAGCGTTGATGCCGGCGTGGTTGTTCTCCCTCGGCCAAGTTGTCTTCAGCAATGCTGACATAGTCGTGCCATACAAGCACATAGCATACTTTGTTATATGCCTCATAGTACCGCTGGCTATAGGGCTGGCAATGCAGCATTTCACGCCGCGCGTAGCAGCGTTCATGGTGCGGATATTGAAGGCGTTCTCGACAACCCTGCTACTCTTTGTTATCGTGTTTGCGATCGTCACAAATCTGTACATATTCGAGTTGTTTACCTGGCAGGTTAGTAGCCATATAGTAAATTATTATCATTTAAATCTTTGAAAAATTAAAGAAAATAAAAATTGTTATTTTTGGTATAGCGTATATATATTATGGTATAGCGGACAACGGAGCATACCTCCTATACGGTAAGAGAACACCGCCGCTCATGGACAACCGTGCCACGATCCGCGTTTTGATTATTTTATCGCCTTTTCATATCGCATAAGCGGTACCATTTCAAGGGGCTCCGATGTCTTCATTCATTCAGCGAAACACAGTACAAGTAGGTACCTACTATTTCACGCTGGTATTCTCTAAGCCCGTGGTATCACTTCAGACGAGCAGGCCCTATGAGTGCGTCAGCATATGCTTCAGCATGGCTCTCCTCGGGCTTTTTTTATGGAAGAAGAGTATAGCTTTTTAGTATTAAATAATTTATTAATTTTTATTTTGTTAAAATATTTGATTTTTTTAGATAATTGTTGCAGGCATGGGTATCCCATGGCTAGGTTATGTTTCGGGCTATTTAGTGGCTCTAGCGTGCAAACAGACACATCCAGATGCGCTGGCGATATCTATTGAAACGGGTATTCAGAACACCGGTATCGCGATATTTCTTCTACGGTACGCCTTGCCGCAGCCAGAAGCCGATCTTACAACCGGTTGGTAGTTTTTTATCCTACGTATAGCGGCTGCCTTGAATTAATTATATTATATATTATAATATTATTTTATATTAGCGTAGTAAAATTCCCTTCAGTTTTATAATCACACGGAATTTGCGGAGTTTAGACTAGTTATTTCGTATATATTACCTAGTTAATGATTTACATTAATGTTTTTTTTAATGAGTTGTTGCATCCTTATCACCTCGATGTTTCGCGTACCAAAACTGAGTGTTTTTAAGGCATTTTGCAACGATCTACTATTCTGATTCAACACTGAAAACAATAGTTTAAAAATTTGTACACATTAACTTTAAATGTGTTTTCTATATGTAAGAAGAGAGTTTAACTCTATAGAATAAAAAAGCTGAAATACAGGTAAAATAGCTTATCTAAAAATGAGTTAACTATCGCGCTACCTAGTAACCAGTTGGCTGTTCAGACTAGCATATTTATTTTACCAATAAATGCGAAAACCCTATTAAATTGAGATTTAAATTCGATATTGGTATCAGAGTCAGCTTAGTGCCAAAGAAGATGAACAGGAAACAATTAAAATTTAGATTATTACAATGTGAAATTTTTGACAAATTGGTATTAAATATATAATATTGTAGCTACCTACATAAATAAAGAAATCGATTTTTTAGCGTACTGAAAATTTGAAATAATTATTTAATTTCAGTGGTTCCGGTGTCGGTGGCCATAATGACGCCGCTTCCAATGATGACTATATATATTTATCAGAAAATAAAAGGATGGTTTGTATATATTTTTGCTTATTTCATTACGTATATTCAAAATCACGTGAGTGTAGTAACTACAGAGTTGGTTAGACTTTGTCTTTGATTTTTATTCACAATTCACATTGGTGCCGCTCTATAGAGTTTGGGTGAGATATTTAACTTGTTTGATTTCCGCTTTTAAAATTGTTTTAATCAATGACTCAAATAAAATTTTGCGTTAATCATAATAAAATATCATTGAAATCAAGAATAATTTCTTGTTATTTGTTGGATTTTTTTATAATATAATCTAAAATTGCATTTTTATTTCCACATGTCATCAACATTTGCGATGTTCGATAGTTTGGGAGGTACGCGTACGTATACAATCGAAACATTAGGTGGTGGGGCTTAAAAGGCTTTTTATCTTTTTCTAAATAATAATATAGGCAGTTTTATCTACACAATAATGTTTTCTGTTGGTTTTTATAAGATAAACAAAAAATATAAAATAGAGAGGCTTTTTAATTTATTACATTTACAAAAATGATTTATAAAAAGATAAAATATTAATTGACTGTCTGGCTTAGCAACTGCATGGGTTTTTGCATAAGGTGTATGTTAGCTACGCGATTTCGGTTTAAAGCATGGAAGAGATTGCTTCTCCAACTCGTATTTCGCTGAATAAGCAAGAAAACCGGAGTCAAATAAAGTCTTACTGTTTAAAGATTGTGATAAGGCGGCTATACAACCTAAGCACACATGGCGAGGTTATCCATGGGCGGGGATGATCCCTTACTATCACAGAGATCCGGTCGCTCTGTATATATTTATTTTGTCTCCAATAATCTACTGATAAATTTATTATTAACTATAACAGAATTATTTACCATAATCTAAAAGAATATAAATTTTGATTGAATTATATAAATATTGAATTACTTTTATAAGTTAGAGCCAGTTTGAAAAAAGACTTGCATATTAATCACTTTTTTATAATATAGATATAAAATGTATTAGTAAAATTTGCATATGCTGTATTTATGTTTTATTTTAAATATTTATTTATTTAAAACATTGAATTAAATAATTTGCTGTTACATATTTAAGCAAACAGATTGCATGAATTTGATTTTAATAAGAGCATGTTTATAATATATTTAAGTACAATTATAATTAAATAAGTTTATTAAGTGATCTTAAATTAATTGATGGTTTTAATGAAGATTCTTGCTGATTTATTTTTTATTCTACGAATATAATAATTTCACGTTGAGTTGAATGTTAGCAGTATAAAACACGTTTAATTCATAATATAGTGAAATCTTTTTTTTTTAATCTTGTCTTGGTACACAGATGTTAAAAAATAAATTGTTACTAACTATTCCAATACTTAAAATATGAGATTTGAAATAGTTTACTTAAGAAATTAATAAATATGTTGAAATTACAGCTACAGACGACGACATAACCACAAGAAAATCTCCGAAAATAACACAGCAATATCAGCAGGAGCAGACGCCGGCCTCAATGGAGCCATTGATGTCGCTAAATAAAGAGGTTTAATATAAGCTTTAATTGAACGAGGGAAAATGGGAAAAAACTAGAACTATTTATATTCAATTGGTTTTGGCTTTTAAATGTCAAAAATATATAAATCACAAAAATAATCCTATAAAGATTAAGCATGACATAATGTATATAACTATTAGCGACTTAATGTGTGCTTCGCTACGTATAAAAGTATTTTGAAAGCAAAATCGCCATTAACAAAATGATTCGCCATGTATTGAATTTATTTGTTACAAAAAATGTGATAAATGAAGAAGCGCTTGACTAAATAGTCCAAAAAAGGCTAAACATTTTTTTGCAAAGGTGAGCCGATTCTTGATTTATAAATTTACAACGAAACATGGCTTTGATTGATATATATAGTGGTTTTCCCTTTTTTGGATTGTGTTCTTGAAATATTGGGTTATGCAAAGACATTTTGTCACAATTACGTACGTTAAATAAAGGTTTTTTTAAATTAATTACTTGATTGCAATCCCATTTTCTCTCAGAGGTCTCAAATATAAATCATATAAGTTTTACTATGCGTATACAAGTTTTAGACAAGTATTCACTTAGTTATATGAAATATTTAACAGAACGAATATTTTTGAATCTTTATTTTTACAATTACAAACAGTTTATATCAATTATTCTAGGCATATCAGATCGTTGAGGATAAATGGCGTTATTAATAATATTTATTTAATATCGTTACTAACATTCAAGTGCTTTGGCTGTTGAAAAAGAATAATTTATTTAATAACATATTTATTTACCGCAGGAAGAGTTTTGGTCATCATCATCATAATTGGATACCATTGAATCCTAACACAACTTTTTATATTTCGCTTTTACATAATTTAAAAATTGAAAATATATAGTTTCTCATATGAAAAATATGTGTTATATAGAATTCTATTTATAATTGTTAATTTTCTGGTTTGGTTGAATATCAACAATTTATTATTTATTTTATTTTTCTAATTGATCGCTTCGCTACATTCTTAATTGATACCATTGTTAGTTTTAGCTGCTTATTATTTAGTAAGCGTTGAAATTTCTGTGCTCAAGTGTTAATTTGTTTACCATAAGAAAGGGGCTTGTTAAGTTTTTTGTTGAGCATTATGTATGTGAAAATAATCTCAAATATTACCTCTAATAATTCGAATAGTTTATTCACAGTAAAACTAAAATTCTGTTTTCGTAATTTATAATGTCGATTTTATTATGAATACTACTAGTTTTACTCAACTGAAAACTCAACTAGTTATTAATCTTAGGACAACTCGAATAAAAGCCTTCATATGTTTTGGCTCTAATTGTGAATTAAAGATTAATTACTTTTAGCGCGTTTCAATTTGGAATTGAGTTGTAAATTGTTGTTTTATGAAATTTGTTATTTTTGAAAATGTTCTCATTTTCTTTATTCTCATTTTGTTCTATACAAATAAAATGAGATTAGATAAATTCAAAATTGAGGAAAATGTGAACACTTACTGATTGAACTTAAAGATTGTAGTACGCTTTGAATATGATATTGTATGTTTATGCGTTTAAACTCTAATTAACGATATGTATTAATTTTAAATATGTTTTATTGTTAGAGATCTCAGTTTGTTTTTCATTGAAGAATAGTGAAAAAATTTTGACTGATAAGTTATAAAGTGTCACTTTTTATTAATTCGTCTTTAAAGTGTCACATGATAATTTCCAAATTATTCTTACGTTTTATTGATAGAAGTATTATTGTTATAAATGATATACGGTTCCTTCAGAATGGCATTCATGAACAGTATCATTTGCATAAATTTTAACTATCATCATCATCAGCCTATTAAGTCCACTGATGGACATAGGCCTCCTCCAAAGACGCCCACCTATTGAAAAACCTATTGAATCTTGAACGATCTGGATCCAGCGGTTGCCCGCGACCTTTATGAGATCGTCTTTCCATCTCGTGGCGAGACGTCCCATTGTGCGCATCCCGGAACGCGGTCGCCACTCGAGAACCTTTCTACCGCTTCGGTTATCGGTTCGTCGAGCGATATGGCCGGCCCATTGCCGCTTCAACGTACTAAAATATTTTAATTATATGATATGTTTTTAAATAAGTGATCGTAAAAACTTTTTCTGTGCATTTCCGATCACCTATCTATATCTATACCTAGGACACCTGACGACAAATTGTAAACATTTATGTGCACCGTTGGTACATCAGCTAAGAACTTATGGCCTAACTGAAGGATCCGAGATATATCAAAGTGATATTTATTACTATAAAAATTAATATCATTCCAGAGTGAGGATATTTTTCCGATGGGTTTTAAGCTAAACTTTTCATTTTACACATAATCAAGTGTTTTTAATCCGAACGACTTCATATTACAGTTTAAATTGAGTTAAATGTATGTCACCATCCTTAAGGATATATAGGTATTGTGATATCAATTCTTCAATGATAATACGTAAAGTTGTTCACATGACTCGTTTATAGGTGAAACAGATGTGAAATGTTTTGTTGTGGTTGTTAGAGATCATAGTTTAAGATATCTATGTGAGAAAATACATATTTGATTCAAATACAGTCTATTTATTTCGCAAATTAATATACCTACCAATAAAAAGGCATCGATTACGCTGTTAATCAAAAAGTACAAAGGCAAAGTAAATATAATCTTTTTTATTACGAATATAGAATAATGTGCAAGGTTATATGCCGCCCGTAGAACAAAAAGGAGAATAACAGTCTTTCAGATAGCATCAGAATATTTTAAAATGGAATGTTACATGGCTTCATAAATGCGCTCAAAGTTGCGAATAATGCTCAAGAAACTCGCTGGAGGACCTGGTTTTTAAGGGAAGGGTTACAGAGTAGACACGCATTTTATTTTGATAAGTGATACCGCTGCAATGCTGAGATAACATTAACTTTCACGTGTATGTCGTCAAATATTATTTGTCTTTACATAATCATGGTAATTAGTATAATTTTATCGATGATAATCGGTACGTGAGTTATTCCACGATATTATAATTCAATCGATAATTATATTGAACCTTATGCCCTTGTAATAGAAACCTAGTAATACTATTACTATCACAATGACTAGAATTGATTTTAAAACAATTGGCATTCATAATCGTAAAGCGATTCAGTTATATTGTGTTTAAAAGTTTAAAATTGAAATAATGACAAGTTTTTAATTATAATAATATATATATTTATAAGTAAATATTAATAATATAGTAGTGTTTACAATTTTAAAGGAATAAAGGTAAGTAGACATTTTTGTTAGAAAAATGAAATAAAATTGATGTTACTTTGGTCTACAACAAAATAAATATATAGCAATTATTTACTATACTATATTTATTAAATTTATTTATCAATTTCGGTTTAGTTCTAATATCTCGTACAACGAAATCTGTAAATTCTATTTTGTCTTTATGTAAGTGATTTAATGTAACCTACCATTCGCAAGCAATTGAAACGTACCGATTTTAAGTATAACATAGTGTAAGAGACTGCATTCACAAATATCTTGATGTGCTTTAGTTGATACTGCTTAACAATAATAAGTATCACATGCGTACAACGTACATAGAACTATATTTTTAGTTAAACAGCTTTGATTTTTTCTCTTAGATCTTAAGATGCTGCGTTCTTTGATTCTATGCGTCGCATTACCACTATCGTTGGGTCAGAACTTGGTCGGTAGGTTTGAACTCGACGAAATAACAGTGCAAATGAACGAGTACGACTACATAAATTTTAATATAACAGGTATCTAATTTTTTTTATGTAAATAAATATTTGGTATTTTTTGCTTATCAGTGCAACATTGTATCTTTGAATACGTCACTGCAATTTTTTAGCTTTTAAATATTTGAATGTGGCATATTTTTTTTTGCGGTATTATCTAGTAAGTAAGAAATAAAACTTAAGGCGCTAATCCGTGGGAGAGCCATCCTAAAGCACATGCCCTAAGTGATACCATGGGCTCACAGAATACTCAGCGTAAAACGGTACTTGTACTTTGTTTCGTAGAGTGAGTGAGAAAATCGGAGGCTCTTAAAATTGCCGCTTAAGAGCCGTAAAAAGCCGGCAAAACAACCATCGCGTGGACTGTGGTGCAGTTGTTCATAGGCGACGGTTTTCCCTTACCATGAAGTAGATCCACCTGCTCCATTGTCCGCTTTAGAATAAAAAAAAATTCTTTAATGGTATTTTTTTGTCTTTAGGAGAAAACTTCCAAGTAAATGATGTTATAGAAGGTGTATCCACTCACAGCAACTTGATGACCGTTGAGTGGAATTCCACTAATCGATTGACACAAGAAAATGTTGAAAGCAGATTCTTTGATGGCAGATTTCGAGTAGATGGTCATTTCCTTGGTATGCAATTTAACCTTTTTTCTTAATTTGTAGTTTGCTAATAACCGTCAATATATATCGGTGGACATATAATATAGAATATGGCATATAAAATTGCCCAGAATCTTTTGTTAATATTAAATCCTTAAAACTTAAAAATATATCATAAATACGTGCGCTATCAAAAACTCTTTTTGCCAAAGCTTTAACAGATATAAATTGAGGAATAACGTTTTGATGTTAACTATCCTCAGGGAGAGCAGAGTTATCATTGAAAATAGTTCGTGGTTCTTCTGATATCCCAGTGAATGGATCACTGCCAGTAATTATTATACGACCTCAAAGGCCGATTGATCAAGCATTTACCGTCAGCGTTGCTGTGTTCGTAAGTTTGCATTTAATTTAAACAATTAATTGAATAGTTTTAAATGGTGACAAACACGAGAGTATTAGATCAATTTGTGAAGTGTTATGTTGTAATTTATTTTCAGGTTTCGCTAATATTTATAAATTTCGGGTGTGCAATGCACTGGCCAACCGTTAAGCAAGTGATAAAACGACCTCTAGGCCCTGCTATTGGAATGTGTGGACAATTTTTATTTATGCCTCTTGTAAGTATTAATAAAGGCATAACCTCAATATTTATATAATAAGTAGTCCAAAAAATGAAAATTGTGCTCTTTTTTCAGATCTCTTTCGGTTTAGGTTTCGTTTTGTTTCCGGATATGCCAGCAATGCGTTTAGGCATGTTTTTCACCGGCGTGTCACCGGGGGGCGGAGCGTCTAATATTTGGACATTTATTTTAGGCGGCAACCTTAATCTTTCCCTGGCAATGACGTCTATATCTACATTAGCAGCGTTTGGTAAGTAACACTGCAAATTTTGTTGCCTGAATAAGGGGAGTTTCGGTTATAATCCTCTATTTTACTGTCTATAATGAAATATACTATTAGAAGTTTACAATTTTTTTTATTAGAACCTCGTAGCTGAGTGATGTAATGAGCCTACAAGTCATTACGAAGTGATTATTCGATTATATATATATAATATATATATATATAATCCAAATAAAAAAAAATACAATTCGCTCTTTAGAAGAGCTAGACACTGAACGGGCGAGTGCCTTAAGATTGTCGCATCCGTGGGAGAGAAGTTATTTCACGGGCTCACAGAATACCAGTGTGAAACAGTACTTGTATTTTTCGCTAAGTGACTGCGGATATCGGTGGCCCTTGTCAACTACATCGAATAAGCAGCGTAAAAAACGGCAAGAAAACTAAAGTAAGGATTGTGGCACGGTTGTCCATGGGCGGCTGTGACCTATTACCACAAAGGAGACAATACTGCTCCATTGCCCGCTACATCTGACTGACTGACCTTAATGAAATGTATTTAATATAATATTAAGTAATATTCTTCTACATTCTGAACTTAATTTGTTACAGGTATGATGCCTGCTTGGATATTTTCACTTGGTCAAGTTGTATTCAGTGATGCCAACATTGTCATACCATACCTAAGAATCGCATTCTTTGTAATTGGTCTTATGGTGCCCCTGGCTATAGGGTTGGCTATGCAGAGATATACCCCAAAAATAGCAAAATTCATGGTGAAAATATTAAAAGGATTTTCGACAACCCTACTTCTGTTTATTATTATATTCGCTATCGTCACCAATTTATATATTTTCGAACTGTTCACGTGGAATGTGAGTATTTTGTTTTCTAAATTACTAATATTAAAAAAGTCCTAGAAAAGATAAAAAATATTATATGTATTTTTTAAATTTAATTTCATAAACTTTTAGATCATAGTTGCCGGAATGGGTATACCCTGGCTGGGTTATTTATCCGGATACGTAGTAGCCCGTTTACTTCGTCAGCCGCATGAAGACGCCTTGGCCATTTCAATAGAAACAGGCGTTCAGAACATGGGAATCGCAGTCTTTTTGCTTCGTTACGCGTTACCTCAACCTGAAGCGGATCTTACTACTGGTAAGAATTAGAACAAGTTTTTTTTAATGAAAATAGATATGAAAACGGACAGGTTCTCCTAGGATACCCGGTCTTACGCCCATGGAATAGATACGCCCTTTTTTATAGGTTCCCAAGTCGCATTGGCTTGGTAATACCGCCGCAGGCAGCCAATTCCACGGAGTGGTGGTGCACGACACAAAATGTCTTAAAAAATCTCAGTTGTGGATCGACAAACACCGAGACGATACGGATGAAACTTTGTAACCTGCCCCGATGAACATAAATTACAATACATGTATAATTTCTAAAGCCATTTCTTTTTCTAAAGTTAAAAATAAATAATTCTAATAATTATCCAGTTATTATGAACGTATGTTTTAGTTGTACCGGTATCAGTGGCCATAATGACACCAGTTCCAATGTCAATCATATTTATTTATCAAAGGATAGCCGCGTGGTGTGTATATAAACATTTTTTGTTATTTTGAATATGAATCAGTTTTGGAAACATTTACAATATATAACTTAAAATATTCACAATAATCATAGATAAACTATAAGGAAATTAATAATAAAATAATATTCACTTTTACAGTATTCGAAATCGCTATAAAAAGGAAAAGATTGAACCCTTAGAAAATCCCGCCGGTCAAGAAATTGAAACGCAGAAGAATGATGCTCAGGCTGCTTCTGTTGAGTCTAAAGAAGATATGAAATTATAAATTATTTTTAAGAGAATTAATTGTAAATAAAGATATTTGTATATTTATCAGTTATGTTATTAACTATTCTTATAGATCAGTATGGTAACTTAAAACACAGACAGAACGATTTAACATACGCGATGTATTGCTTTAACATTTAGTCCCTATCTACCATCCCGACGTCTGAATTTTTGAGAGAAAAATTGAGCGTGCGCTTTTTTTTGAAATGACTAATGCTGTTGGCAATATGGCCTTTACAGCTTCTCGTGGACTTTGAGGCGAGAACAGTTTGTTTAGTGCCGCGACTTTCCCAAGGGCGTCTCCTGCTAGACACGAATCTTAGCTCGGGCCGTCGTGGGAAGGTTAATCGCTTGGGCATCCGGTTGGAAGCTCATTTGGGTGGGCTTTGCGACAGATATCGTTCCTCGCCTACGTTTCCGGCAGATGCGTTTTTTAGAACGGTCCCTACACATAAATCTATCATCTGATTTTTTGTTTTTGTCCTCAAGGGATGCTGTCAGCTTATTGTTAGCTTGTGTGATTTGATCCGGATCGTGTAATACATGAAGGAGGCATCAGTACGTTCAGGTGCCTTTGTCTTATCGGGGTGTAAGCCTGCGCTGCCTTCGTTTCTCTTATATTGGCGGTGTGCCACAACACGCATCAAGCCAAACGGCATAGAGGCTAGAAGGACAGGCTCCAACGCGGCACTGTGGGGCCAGGTTACGAAATATGTAACCTGGCGCCACATCTATTTCTTCGAAGATTATTTTATTTCTATGTGCTTCATAAAAATAATAAGAACTGTACCATTATACAGTAAATTTAGTTGAAGGTCTGAAATGAAAATATTTAGCGATAGCCGTACAGATTTTATCTTTTCGAATATATTTTCGAATCTTGGAATAAGTTTACAATGAAACCTTTTTTGAATATAATAAAACCTTTTTACATAACTTGTCTATTATTGTAAAAATGTTATACAAGTCTTTTGAAGTCACTGCCAGCCAAAACACAACCACATTACAATCCAAAAATAAAATATGGAAATAATAATGAACAAATAACCAATAAAAAAGCCCAAAATGTAGTGTAACTCTTAGAACGGCTAGCGAGATGGGAAAACCAAAGTACGATTCACCAACAAAAACCTTTCCTTACAAAATACCAAAACGCTTAAACATATTAAGCGTACCTAGAAAATATATAATCGATACTGGAGAGGGTATGCCAGCAATCAATCCAAGAGGAATACGAAAGTCGGCTTTGGGAGCACAAATTACAGACAGGGTTACAGATGTCGCTTGGCCATACCTACGGTATGTTATATTTCTGTCTGACTGTATGGTCTGTCAGGCATCATGAAGTTAGGTAAAATCTTATACTTCGTATATCTGTAATTTTCAGGCGTTTCCTTATTATAAAGCGTCTGTACAAAAACCGGTTTAGTCAAGAGCGAATAGATCGTATCGACCGCATGATAGAAGCAGCCAACGCCACCTGTTACTCTAAACTTGCTAATTGCGTTCTGGATCTGAAGAAACAGGATTCTAAGGAGGTTAAGAAGAAGAAGGGTTGGTCAGAGAGCGAATGGAAGAAACATATGGATTATATTAGCCAGATTTCTGGGCCCAGAAGAGACTTTAGACCACCCCCAATAAAGGTATTTTTTAATGTTTAGTTTAGGCTAGTAATGTACAATTCAATAATCCTATTGTGTATATATAGTTAATATTATAAATCGATTCTTTATTATTTACGCTATTCTCCATGTACAGAGAGGACAAGGCAAGCCAATAGAAGCATTAATGCCACGAATCAACCAGATTTCTCATTTGCCCGATTTCAAGATATACAGAAGGTTATCGCAAGAGGCCTGGTATAGAGATCCCGTTAAGGTAATTCAACGTTTGAATTCAATTCTTCTCATTCACATGAGATAACATCAAATTATCCAGGGTTGTACTTAATTTAATATTACTTCTAGGTTCCACCGAACGCCCTCAAGTATGTTATATCAGATCGGGTTAAGAAGCTAGCGGCTCCAAGAGTTATTCCACAGCCTGGCGCTTTTGATTAACCCAGTTACAAATATCATTCACAAACATTTTAATGTTTTGTCACATTTTCGCAACGATTAACGTTTAAGAGAATGTGACAGATATTAAATTTAAATCGATATATTATACATCGACTAAGAAACATGTAAATGTTACTTAGTCGATTTTTGGATAATATATAATAATTAATATATTCATAATAATTAATAGATAATATAATGTATTCTTATAGGTTACCCTATAAGAGTTCAAATTATAAACAATTTTGCCCTCTCCGATGAAAGTTTGACCGGAAGCCTTGTTTAATACCTAACTAGGTATATGTTTGCTATCTTATTTCGAAAAAAAATAGAAAAATATAGATATAATACACCGATAAATGGAGCATGTAATATTCATTAAGAAACTGTATTAAAACAATAGATCTATTTAATTAATTTTATTTACACTGGTAACAGATATTGACGTAATACTGCAACTACGAACCACAGATCATAAATACAAATAATAATAAATTATACTTAATCTAAATGATGAGCTCATTTTTGTACTTGAAATATTAACTTTTCTATATAAATAAAATAGACGTGTTTAAATTAATTACATAGATCAATGATAATAAAGATATTGTTTTAAGATTACAGCAAATTGCTCAAACACAGACATTGTAATGTCATGTTTAAATAATCTTTTACATCATTTCCATTATATTTGATGAATTTCCTAAACA
This sequence comes from Delias oraia, assembly GCA_018230265.1. Taxonomy (NCBI): domain Eukaryota; kingdom Metazoa; phylum Arthropoda; class Insecta; order Lepidoptera; family Pieridae; genus Delias; species Delias oraia. The sequence continues at coordinate 20,490 of DWCF01000655.1, read as the reverse complement.
AAACATCGAGTAATGTTATCTATTTATCTAAGGTTGGGAAACCAATATTTCAAAAAGAAGATCTAAAAGTCCCAGATGCTATTTAAATGAATCTAGGATGATTTTGTTATTAAAACAGCCTATGTGAGGCAGTGAATAATAGCGTTGGTGAAAGCCTTTGTGGTTGATTGACCGCCAAGATCCTTCGTTCGCACTTTTCCGTCTGTTAGAACCCTGAAAAATAAATGTATTGGTAAGAAAGGGTTACGAACATTCCTTTTTTTATTCATTTAAAGATTTTTTAAATATTTTTCATCAATTAACACATTTCACAATTAACCATGACAATAATCCATACGAAAATACAGGGAATAATACAAAAAAAACATATACTAACTTGTTAATGGCACCCTTAATCATCTTCGAGTACGAGTGTAGATTGACGTGCGCCAAGAGATTGGCCGAACAAAGCAACATGGCGGTCGGATTTGCGATGTTTTTGCCCACAGCACCGGAGAATATGTGACGCGCTCCCTGAATTTAAGGTAACGACTTTAATAACAATAAATATTCACAAAAATATATATTTACTACAAACTTTAACAAGATGCTACGTTTGCTTGCTTTTATTTCTTTGATTATATAATAATAGCCTTAATAAGACATATAACATTTTTTTTTAATTATTGCTAGTTGCTGAATCCTCTATATGGCTTTTGGCAGAAGGCTTACAACATCCTCCGTTCTTTACGAGCATTAGCCTTTCTGGTCCATGTTGCACATGATGCTGCGTTTGTCATCAATTACTATTTATTTGACTATAATGTATCGTTGTACGGTATAGCAGACAACGGAGCTGGTGGATCTCCTCTATGGTCACAGATTACCTGCGCTCAACGAAAATTGCGCCAAAATACGTGCTTTGGTTTTTGGCCGGCTTTTTACGCTGATACTGTATAATTTCAAGGACCTACGATAACCTCGCTCACTCAACGATACTAAATACAATAACCGTTTCATGCTGGTATTCTGTGAATCCGTGATAACAGTTCGGCGAGCCGGCTCAATTAGTGTGTCAGTACAGTTCAGTATGGCTTTCTCACGGGTGCAACGGGGGTTAATGACACTTACCCGATAACTGTCAAGCCCTTAAAGACAGAATTATATATTTTTTATTTGAATCGATTACAATCCGATACCTATCACTTCGTGGCTTACAAAACCACTTAAGAGGCTCTCAAATCTATCTATTATCTAGTATATTACCTGCTCAAATACAGCACACTCAGCGCTGTAAGAAGCACCAGCAACGACACCAGCACCTCCCACGAGGCCGCTGGCGAGATTATCCACGATGTTGCCATACAAATTCGGTGTTACCATCACATCGAACTGGTTGGGGTTTGATACCATTTGCATAGTGCAGTTGTCAACGATCATTTTCTCAAATTGGATGCGCGGGTAGAGTTTTGCAATCTTTAAAAATAAACTTTTTCGATTAGAGGCCTTCCATTAATCACGTGAGGCTTGAAAAGAGAGGGAAAGGGGTTGGGCAAAAATCACGAAATATCACAGGAGGGAGAGGAGACTAATAAGATATCACGAGTGTTTATTTTTTTGTCAAACATATTGTAATTTTATGTAGGTATTCTTTATTAATTAATAAAATTTCGTGATTTAAATACGCACGATTTCTAATCGAAAAATAAGATTATACTTGCTACCTGTATTTAAGTATTCGGAAAATTTGAAGATTCTTTGTAGATACTAAAAATACACGTGATATTGGACAGTTTATATTCAGTCAAAAATAATATTTTTGCAATCACTTGAGCGTATACGACAAATTTTTAATGCGACAACACTACATCTATACTTATATTATAAAGAGGAAAGATTTAATCGTTTGTTTGAATTGAATAAGCTCCATTACTAGACAGAATTAAAAAATATTTCACTGTTAGAAATCTGTACTATGTCTGATGAACATAGGATATTAAGTTAGGAATCCTCAATAAAACGCCAATAATGAATTCCAAGGTTAGTAAAAATGACCTAAAATGCCTTCCAACGCATGCACTTCGAATACACTAATTGTTAATAAAAAAAAATTGTACTACGACTTTGCAAGAACATATTATATGTACAACATATTATATATACAAAAGTTGCCAGAACAGCATATATACAACTATTCTACGTTACAATGTATTTATGTATCAATAATTATATGGCAAAACTACGTTTGCCGGATCAGCTAGTATAAAATGAATCTAAAAAAAAAGTTTATATATGAACTGAACTATATATGAAATTATTTTTTACAACGAATATGGAAAAAACAAATTTCATAATGCCTCATAAAAGTAACAGAAGATTACCTCCTCGCAACTACGTAAGAACAGGCCATCGCCTAATTTCATAATGTTGGCCTTGTGTACCGCTGTCACCTTCTTGCGGCCCATCTTCACGGCATAGTCAAACGCGAACTTGGCTATGCGCTCCGACTTAGCTGCCGTTATAATCTTCAAACATTCTACCACACCTGTACAATTTCATATTATTGCCCATTTATAATCTATATAATACAAATATCAATTACTGATAATTAATCTCGTGATTAATTATAAAAATATTATGTACATTATGTATGTTGTGATACATCCACAAAGACCATATCTCTAGACCATACCTAAATATGCTAATATTAACAAATTAAATACCTTATCGAATTGTTTTGCTGTTTATGTTATTAAGGAATCCGTGAAATTTGTACTTGGATCCCTAGAGTCCGTGGCTAAAATAAGTTGGAAATCGCTGAACCCTGACGTGATACCCATCCAAAACATTTCTGAGGCCTTCGCGCCGTTATATATGTGTTATGAATCCAATATATTATATGCATATGTGCTTAGTTGAAGTAAATACGATATATAAGCTATACCAGGGACGGACTCGTGCTCGAGGGCAGAATATTCTCCCTCAGTCTGCTCTCTGATGATGATGCAGTCGACGTCCTTATGTCTGCAGTTCACATTTGGCAAGGACTTGACATGCACAACATTAGCATACAAATCCAACGCGTTACGAAGCTTCATGTTAAGAGTCTGCAATTCTCCTGTGTGAGAAAAGTCCGGGGTTGCCAGAATTCCCTGAAAATTAAATTTTTATATAAAAAAAAATAATTACATTTTTAAAACCAAAATTGGGAGGCAAACGAGCAAGACACCTGGAACAAGCGCTTCTCTCAACCTATGACATAACGCCAGTAGCCTCTGCTGGTTCGCGGCTCTGGGTGCTATTCTGTTTTAACACTTGAATTAGCATACTTGCGGCTATAGAATTAAATAGTGAACAGATTTGAAAGTGTGTCCAATGTTTTGATATTTATAGATAATTCCATTTCATTATACAAGTGAGGCTGATATTATTATTGCAAGGTTAGTATCTTTAAGAAAAATCAGTAATATCGACTCTTCTATGTCTGCAAATAAAAGTATAAAAGAATTTTTCTTTTAGACTTACCTTAATACAAATTTTGTTATTGGCGATGGAGTTGACGACATCTTCAAGTGGTGCGCTCAGGGTTGGGTTCACCTCAGAGAAGAAAAACGATTCAAAATCCACAGGGATATTCGCCGCCTGCAAGTATCGACTAATCATATTACTTTTAAACTACCCATAAACATAGTTAATATATTCTCAAGGATCACAAGCGTATTCGATTTTTAAAAAGAAATATGTAACAAAGATGTAAAATCGCTAAACACAATTAAAACACCCCAATCAGAATGTGTCGCTACAATGCGCCGCGCTACTCAAATCTGGTTGCCCCTTCTACTCTCTACGTCAATGCGTCATCGCGATCATACCACGTCCCTACTTCCTGGGCCGATAAATGCTCTAAGACTTCCTGTGCCGATAAATCCTCTAAGGCTTCCGGTGCCGATAAATCCTCTAAGAATATATATATTTTAAAAATCACTTATTTTTAAAAAATATTTATATATAAACACAGATGTATAAGAATTTACTAAATTTAATTTTCACAGTATCAAAAATTTACATTTCGAAAATGAAGTATAGTTTATTTGCCAACAAGCAGAAATACTAACCTTAAAGACCTCTTGAACTGAATACACAAGTTCAGGACCAACTCCATCGCCAGGAATTAGGGTGCACTTGATGCGACCTTCCTTGCTTGCTTGCTGTAAATATAATTAAATTATTAAAACAACTTGCAATTTTAATTTAAATCATTAAACCTGTATATATTATATGATATGACATTGGTCATATATGAAGTGTTTTAGTTTAATACAATAAAATTCTACTTAAACATATACATATTAAAAGTTATAATCGATACAAAATCATAGAAATTTCATACAAAAGTTTTACATAACTACCTTTAACATCAGTGCTCAATTACAATAAGTCAATTCAACAAAATTATTATTTAATACATTTACAATAAGTCCCTAAATATAAAACCTTTAAGAATGTATTTGTATTTAACTTACCAAAAGCAGTTTAAAAATATATTTGTTAAATGCAGGATGCCTATTAAATAATTTCTTTTAAATATTTAAACATATATTGTTAGGTGTTACACTGCATTTGGGTAACACAAAGGCATTGCATATATACCAGGGAGTCATGCCGTGTATAAATATAATCTATTTACTTCACATTTTGTTACAGTAAATACGTACTCATATATTATTTTATTTGTTTTCATAAATTATTGTTGTATGAAAATACATTAAATTTTGTTATATAGCTAAAATATTAATATTGTTAAAACCTGTACTTATATAGTTTAGCCTGAAAAATAAGGCTTAGACTTTCATCAACAGTTTTCGAGAATAAATTTATTCACAAGTATAACTTATATATTGACATCAATTCTAGATATGTGAAGTAAAAAGATGGTGAACATCATTTTCCAAATATGGGTACAAAACAAGCAATCCTCTATTAAGTTCATGCTTTGTACCATTCCATTCATCCCTTACCAAAAACCATATGCCAATTCATTTTTAATTTATGTATCAACATTTTTGTTACATACTTGGTAGAATAGATGACAAAATTTGATATAAATATACACACAATTATCATCTTTTTAAGAATCTCTAGTAATATTCCCAGATTTAAATTTTGTGTTGAATAGAATGGTGGTTAAAAACACCAATTTAACCATGCAACAACAATTTCACATCTTACATTGGTAGCTGATGACTAACGAACAACCTGATAAACTATAAAAAATATTTTATAACTTATATTTGCTTTTTGGCAATAAGATTTGTACATATAAATGACACTAATTTATTTATTAAATTAAACATTCATATTAAATTTCATAAAAGTATTTTTTGGAAAATACATGTCATTAAGCAGTTTGTATATTACCCCTCTTCCTTTTTTTAAACTTTGAATAACTGGTTGCAATCTCAAATAAATTTTTACACAATAAGTATTTTGTTTTGCTTAGTTGCAGCATATTTAAACTTTGATTTAGATATTATAAAAAGAATTTGTTGAACCAATCATCATTTTTTAAATATTTATAATATATATATATATTCTAATATATTTATAATTGCAATGTAACTAGTATATTTCTTCTTCAATATATCTGCTTAAGTACATGTAATTGATGAAAATTAGTGTGGCAGTTAGTTTTCTCACCAAGGTACTGATAGACTGAGGCGCGAAACATACGTTTTTGTCAGCATTTACCGAAGTAGTGTGGAGCCCCTTTGTAACATGTTGAGAACCCTGAAAACGATATGATTGCCTATTAACACTTATCACGTGAGGACTATTGAAGATTTGAAGTAACTGACTATTCCTGCAAAAATTACGCACAAACATTACTTAATAAATGATTTGTTAATAGAAAGTTATACAAATAATTGACTAATTCAATACGATTCAATATTTATAATTTCCGAACAAAAATAAAATTTGATAATTTTAATTTCACGAAACAGCTATAATTGAAGATTAGCTCTTTTTAATTAATTGGTACAAACCTGTAGTAATGTACGAAATACATTTCTTGTAATGAGTGACATATTATTAACCAAAATTTGTCTTTACGAAAGCTTATTTTTAAAAAATTTTGCTGACAAAAACGTAATCCCGGCAAATTCCAGTTTTTAGTTTACGTAACTAGACAATTGACATTAGTAATTTGAAGCTCATATTCAGTTTCGCTATGTCAGAAAAGACAATATTATAAACACCACAGAAAAATGGGGACGCGCGGCGGCGTGAGAGATTTCCGAAATAGTGAGAAATTTAATTTTAGTATCGCATAAAATATCCAACAAAGTTCGTGATTCGCACTTTTCATAAAATATAATAAATATTGATTGTTGAATCTCGGTTCACCTTTTTAATTATGTAATGCAATTACTTTACATTTTAAAATTGATTTGTAAATGTGTAGCTAAACCTACGTCTGCGTGTAACTAGTACCTGTTTATTATTTTAAAAGGTAAATAATTATATAGATAAATATTTAATATCAAATCCAACGAAGTAAGGTGGCCCGTCGCTGATAATTATAATTAGTACTATTTTATTTCTATGTGAAACACATGTACTATTTATGAATCAATAAAGATATTTTAAAATTATTTAGTTTCGTACTATAAAAACTGATTACATAAGATATTAAAAAATCAAAAGCTTATTATTTTACAATAAGCTATATTTCTACATTATAGAATATATATGTCGCTGAGAATATTATTAGGCTAATTATTCATAAACTAATTACGTCATTTTTTTAGTTTTCTAATTACAGATCGAAAATATGTCAAAATAGGGGGACCACCTGACATATGGGGAAATAAAAAAAAAAGAGGATCATCATCATCATGAATATAGTAATATATAATTAAAATAGTTTTAGAATAACAGGTTTCATATTGCACTCTACATGGGTGTCCCTCAATTTTTTTTATTTCCTCTTCAAAACTTTAAAATAATCACAAAACATTAGAATTACTACAAATAAATAAATAAATTAATTAATAAGTTACACTCATAAATATATTAAATTGCAGCATTAGAAATGAAGTCATCTTAAAGGCATTAAAAACAATTTTTATGAAATATGGTCTTTATTGAAAATTCATTTAGATTTTGTTAAAAGCTGCAATATCTACAGATTGAACAAAGTCTTCAAAGTCTTGGATCTTTTCAGTTAATAAATCAACTGATACTTTGTCATCTTCAATAACACTCATGATCTGAAGTTTGTTAATACCATATCCTACAGGGACTAGTTTAGAAGCACCCCAAAGTAGGCCATCCATTTCAATTGATCTTACAAGGTTTTCCATTTCTTTCATGTCGGTTTCATCATCCCAAGGTTTGACATCAAGAATAACAGATGATTTTGCAATAAGTACTGGTTTCTTGGACTTCTTGTCAGCATATGCTTTCAAACGTTCTTCTCTGATTCTGGCAGCCTCAGCATCCTAAAATAAATTTAAATAATTATAATAAATACAAAATATGAATTCAGTGTGTAATAAGTGAAGATAAAATTATACTATAATGTATGTATCATAAATATATACCTCTTCTTCATCTCCAGAGCCAAATAGATCAACATCATCATCATCATCATCATTTTTAGCAGCTGGGGCAGTTGTGGGCTTGCCTCCAGCCTTTGTTGGGTTCGCTTCATCAACCCATGCTTTACGCTCAGTTGGAGTGTAAGAGGCAATCTGATTGTACCAACGCAGGGCGTGCGGCAAATTTCCTGCAGGCGTCTTGCCTACTTCAGTAAACACTTCGACATCGGCTTGAGATGGAACATATCTAAAATAATAAATTAAAAAAACTGTCATTAAGAGTATAAATCAAGTTTCTTAAAATAAGTAAGTCAAGATATCTATATTGACGTGGAACTTAGGTTAGAAATTTATTTATAGCTTACCCAGATATGTAACTTTTCTCTGACAAATATACGTTTAGCTTGCTTAAACCTTGTGCGGATTTTACGTCTCCAAATACCATTTTTTATGTAATAATAGATTTAACCTATTGGCACCACACTACACAATCCTGTTGGACTGACGGAATTTATTGAAAAGAGAGTTGCCAGTTAATGACACAAATATAAAACGGCTCAAGACTTTTTTTTTAAATGACTAACTATAACTATGTAGTAGCTTAGCGTCTGACGACAGCTGACAGCGATTCATAACACCAAATACAAATGGGTCTGTCATTTTGTTCACATATTTCGGCAAAATTGTGAAGTAGGTGTATATTATAATAAAAACAGACCAATCCTTGTTTTTATTAAACTCTCTTGATTACTGAAAATAAGTGTTACATTTGCTGTTAAAATTATAAGGTCTTTAGGTTAGTTATTCATACTTATGTAACCATAACATATCATAAAAATTCAATATTCCGTACGATATTTGGCTTATGCGCAATATTTTAAGTCGTATACTTTAAGAGCCTATTATCTAACAGTTAGTTAACGATTACATATTTGTTAAAAGTGTGATATTTAAGAAGACCTATTGATTCAGTTAAGCATTTTCTGCAGTATAAAATGCTGCGCCAACCGCTGTCCAGGGCGCTTGCATACGGCTCTTCAAGTCGCGTGGCACCATTGGGAGCTCGACGTTATGCAGAAGCACTGGCACAACCTGAAAAGGTTGAAGTCTTTATCGATGACAAACCTGTCTATGTGCTACCAGGTACCACAGTGCTGCAGGTGAGTTTCATTTATACCTACTCTTATGTAAAATTTGAGCCACAACAATTTAAGAAAACATTGAATTAATTGATATCTATTGTTCACTTCAAATATACAAATTATGTCATTATTGTAAAAACTTAATCTACCTCTTTTCTGTTGTGAAACCTGCTGCTATGTTGTAGTCCATAACTGAATTAACTATAAAATAATAAAAAAATGGGCAATTTCAGACTCAAAAGTAATTAGCAATTGAAATACTTATTTTAGGCAGCAGCATTGGTTGGAGTAGAAATACCCCGTTTCTGTTACCATGAGAGATTGGCAGTTGCTGGTAACTGTCGTATGTGTTTGGTAGAAGTTGAAAAATCTCCAAAGCCAGTGGCAGCATGTGCTATGCCTGTGATGAAGGGAATGAGAGTTAAGACTACATCTGATCTCACCAAAAAAGCTAGGGAGGGTGTAATGGAATTTCTTCTTGTAAATCACCCATTGGATTGCCCTATTTGTGATCAGGGCGGTGAATGTGACTTGCAAGATCAGTCAATGGCATTTGGGTCTGATAAGAGTCGTTTTACTGATATACATTTCTCTGGAAAGAGGTAAAATTTTTGTATTATATTGACAAATATCTGAATTACAAAAATATTCTTAAATATCATATGATTTTTAAGGATTTAATTTTCGTGCAATGTACTGCAAACATAAAGATTAAGATTTGAATTTTTTTTAACCAATATGAGCAATAGTATAATTATGTTATCTTACAAAAATCTTTATTATAATATTATGTTATAATTTTATGACAAAAACAGTGTCTAGGATAGTTAATCTACAGTTAAGTTTTAATTTTACTACAGAGCTGTGGAGGATAAAGATGTAGGACCATTAATTAAAACAATAATGACTCGTTGCATTCACTGCACAAGGTGTATCAGATTTGCATCTGAAGTCGCCGGTGTTGATGATTTTGGTACAACAGGGCGTGGTACAGAAATGCAGGTACACTTTAGTGCAATTATAGATAAATTATTTAGGATTATTGTCTTATAAGTTTGCTAAAGGGACACATACTATTTTCTTAGAGTAGATTTGGTTTGGATTTAGTTAATTTATGCCTAGGTATATTTTATTTATAGTTAATTTAGTAAATAATATTTTATTATACTAAAATATATGATAATCATTAGAAAATTTTTCTAGGTTGGAACATATGTGGAGAAAATGTTCTTATCAGAGCTGTCTGGGAATATTATTGATTTGTGTCCAGTCGGGGCTTTGACATCAAAACCATACAGTTTTGCTGCTCGACCTTGGGAAACAAGGAGAGTAAGTTCTTCTAATTAATATAATAAAATTATAGTAGTAGTGATTATTTTGTTTTTAGAGTAGAAAAGTTCTATAATTAATTATAAAATATATTGTATTTTAATTTCAGATAGATTCAGTAGATGTATTGGACCCTTTGGGTAGCAACATAGTAGTAACGACGCGAACTAACGAAGTACTACGTATTCTACCCAGAACTAATGAGGTAATGTAAAAATAATTCTATGTTCTTTCAATTTTTCAATTAATCTTAATACTAATAATAAACCAGTGGTTTCCAGCAGAGGGTTTAGAGTTGTATATCATGAATTTTCTTTAATTTAGGAGATCAATGAAGAATGGTTATCTGATAAGTCACGGTTTGCTTGCGATGGTCTAAAGAGGCAGAGATTGGTAACCCCAATGGTAGCAGATAGTCGTGGAAACCTCACACCAGTTGAATGGGAAGATGCTATTGTGGCGGCCGCACAAGCTCTCAGGGACTGCCCCCCAAATAAGGTACATTAACAACAATAAACTGACATCATATGAGAAAAAAATGAAAATTAATAATTACACAATCTAATACTTTGGAAGTTTTTGTCTTAGTTTACTTACACACATACACATAGGGTTCTTTCAGTTTGCAGTTTGCATTCAAAAAGTAGATCTACATTAAGTTGTATAGCTTTTTTCCAGTTAGTTGCAGTCGCTGGTGAATTAGCTGATGCCGAAGCTTTGGTAGCTCTGAAGGATTTAGTGAACAGACTTGGTGGAGAGAATGTTTGTACTGAGCAATATTTCCCAATGGAAGGAGCTGGCACTGATCTCCGTTCATCATATCTCCTCAATACTAAAATAGCTAGTGAGTGTATTAAAATACAAAATTTTACTATAAATATTATCCTCGAAGCCAAGTGGTCTTATAAGCCTATCACGAAACGATAGGTATCGGGTTTGATCTCCGGTGAATGTGAGAGAGTGACCGGGTGAGTGTATTTACTAATAACCCTGTCGCACATTCTTCTAAAGCATCATTATCATCATCAGCCTATCAAGTCCACTGCTGGACATAGGCTTCCCCTAAAAGGAGGGTGTGTTTTTGCTTTTTTTGTCTGCTAAAGCATATTCTGACGTAATAATTGGATCGGCTCCTCTTAAATGATACCACTGGTTCATAATACTAGCGTAATACATTACTTGTATTGTGTTACACTGACTGAGTGAGGATGTCGGAAGCTCTTGAAATTATACCGTTAAAGCGGCGTAAAAAACCGGCAACACAATTAAAACGCGGATATTGGCGTGGTTGTACATGTACATGTATATGTAAGAATTTAAGACTACATTTTAATGATATTTTTAGACGTGGAGGATGCGGACTTTGTACTGCTGATCGGAACAAATGTGCGGTTCGAAGCGCCACTACTAAACGCGCGTATACGTAAAGCGTTCATACACAAGGAGACGGACGTTGCGCTCATCGGACCTAAAGTCGACCTCACCTATGAATATACGGTACATCTATGAGACAGATTCTAGCCGAAGTCACGTGTTTTATTAATTTCCACGCCAATTTTATAGTGGTTACATTTGAGTAAATGTAGAAGTCATTAATTAAATTACGTTTAGTGTGTTTTCTAATACTGTTCAAATTATGTAATATATTTTAGCATGTCGGTGATTCGGCATCCACAGTGAAAGATCTGGCGACTGGTTCCTCAAACCATGAGGTTCTCAAACGCTTGAAATCTGCCAAAAGGCCAGTTGTCATCCTAGGAGCTGATCAGCTTCAGGGTTCAGAAGGAGCTGCTTTGTTGGCGTACACTCAAGAGTTGGCTTTAGGTTTGCAAGACAAGCTTGAGGATAAGGAGTGGAAGGTAGGATCGATTGGTTTTTTTTTAATAAAAACGGTGGCAAACGAGTAGTAGGCACACATAGGCTAAACTGTTCTCCGCCGATAGACATAGCCCTTGCAGAGCCGTAGTTATAGATCAGTCGCATATAAATGTTGAAAGTTTTTGTAATCAAAGGGGAAGAAACTAAATTTTAGTCCCAGTTTTTCTTAATCATTTCAATTAAAAACTGAAGTGATACTTTATTACTGCCATCAATTGAGAGTGGAGTTTGTAATATGAGCGGTATAATATGTCGATATTTAAATATTATTTCTTATATTTCAAGTTTTCTAAGTGTATTGCGCGAACTAAAACAGAATAAAACAGAATACTCAGCGTGAAACGGTAGTACTTGAAATATTACTGTGGTTCGCTGAGTGAAGATATTGTAGGCCCTTAAAAATGCCGTCCTCCAATGCGTGGTCTGTAGCGCGGTTCATAAACGGCTGTATTCTCTTAACACGTAGGAGCCGCACCTGCTTCGTTGTGCTCTATAGCATAAAAATTATATAATCCATTATATTATAGGTTTTGAATGTCCTCCAAAGGACAGCATCACAAGTGGCAGCTTTGGATGTTGGATACAAACCCGGTGTAGGGGCTGTCCTGCAAGATGGACCAAAAGTTGTCTATCTCTTGGGGGCTGACGCTGGAGTCATTACTCGGGAGGCTTTGCCTAAAGACTGTGTAGTTATTTATCAAGGTATGCAAGATGATGTTACTGTTTGGTATTTCCTAATGGAGTCACATGTGGGAGTTTCTAATTACCTGCAACGCATCTTACGTCCGACTAACGTTATAAATGTTCATAGGTTATTAACTAATAGTTAGTAAGCCTCCTGTTGCATAAAATAGTAAAAATTGACTTGTTTAGTCAAATTAAATCTCTGTAGGCTATAGATATTTTGTTTCCTTTTTCCCAATGAGATGGCATTATATTTTCGTTCGTATAAGCTCCATTGTTCTTCTATCAACTAATTTTCTAAAGATCTCTGGGTCGATCGATGGCAGTAGAAATTATAGTGTTTGACCGAGAGTTTCGACCAAGACTGGCCGAAACTTTGGCGAAATCGCAACTGATTTCTGAAGTATTAATTAGTAAGATTCTAAAATAACAATATTTAGTATTAAATTAAACACTAACAATGAGTCATTTGATTATTTATAACTGAAGCCGAAAGTTCGGCTGAAACTAAAATCACGACCAAAGTTCCGGTTTCAGCTGGAAAACCAGTTTCGATCGGACTCTAAAAATATAAAACAATGTAGCGTAGGTAAATATTTGAAGACATGGCTACGTATAAATATTTTCAGGCCATCACGGTGACGCGGGTGCGTCCATCGCGGACGTAGTATTCCCGGGTGCGGCGTATACAGAGAAACGGGCCACGTACGTGAACGCTGAGGGTCGTGCGCAACAGACTCTACCCGCTGTCACGCCGCCCGGAAAGGCCAGGGAGGACTGGAAGGTTATCAGGTAACTTTCTCGCTATGTTTTATGCTAATGACTTGTTCATTTTTATTCCTTAAAGTTGCTAATTTCACGTATTTAATGTTGTGGTTTAGTTTAATACCCATGCTATGCTTAAAAATAAATAATCTTTAGTCGATTTTAAGAGTGATGCCTTATTTGTGGCAACTTTAATCTTCACTAATTTTCGATAAGTACTTTTTATATTTTTATAGTATAATGGGCAACGGAGCAGGCGGGTCTCCTTTATAGTAATAGATGACCGCCGTTTAATTTCTAGGCCTCCTATATCCTCACTAATTAATCCACAATCACAGTACAAGTACTATTTACGCTGGTATCTGTGAAATTTCCTAAACATATTGGGTAACACAGCCTGCCTTAAAATATTTCATAGATATGACAACAAACATTGGAAAATAATATATAATTGCTAATAACTTGTCTTGGTGATATTATTTTTAAAACTAATTTAAATATAATAATTAACGATTACAGAGCGCTCTCAGAAGTATTAGGCGCGCGTCTCCCGTACGATACTTTGGATGAGGTCAGGGACAGAATGGCTGAGTTAAGTCCAACTCTCGTTGCATATGGAGATGTCCAGAACAACAACTACTTTGCTCAGGCCAGAGCGTTGGCGCAGGTACAAACAATCTATATTTCCTATACAAACATCATAAATAAGAAATATTTGCTTGTAATTAATAAATTAATTATAAAAAACAGCATAAGGTTATGTTAATGCATATAAAATGTTAAATGTATGTAAGTTTAAATAGTTGTGCGTTTTTATCAAAATTTTAATGTATTTAAAAAATTCATGCGTTCTATATTGTTTCTATAGTAAAATTGTTGAGATGCAGTAGTTAACTACTACTACAATGTGATTTGTGGGTATTTTTAAAATGATTTCGATTCTTTCAGAGTTTACAACAACCTGTATCTGGTAAAATAGATGTCCAATTAAAGCAATTAGAAGATTTCTTCATGACAGACGCAATAAGTCGCGCTTCACCCACTATGGCAAAGTGCGTTCAGGCCGTGCTTAAACAGAAACAATCGCCGTACTAAGCCTGTGTCGAGTCGACGGACGAATACCTTTATGTATTCTACAATAGTTTAGCTTGCTTTAGTGCACCAGTGTTGGATTAGAAATTGATTTGGCTTTATTAATATCGCTCGACGTTGAAGGGAATGTAAAAAAACTCGGATATGATTAAAAAAAGGTATATAATATTTCTCGTTAATATTAGATCATATTCATGCATATACGCGATATTTGATGTCAACGAATTCATAAAGGTATCCGAACATAAAATATCGCTTGATAATAGTTTTTAGATTTATATATTATAATCATGTATGTGGTTTTTTTTAATATCGCCTTTCTGCAATCATTTTTACGAAAGAAATACTTCAGAAACGATTAGTCGAATGAACATTCCTTTAGAAATCATTCGGCATTTTATATTTAATAAGATAATATACAAATAATTTATTACATAATTGTAAGCATACAGTTTCAATTATATTAAACAGATTTGGGAATGTAAGACATGACAGAAATAAATGAATGTAAAGAAATGTAAATATTTGTTAGTTAAATAAATCGTAGAATAATGATTGTTGATTTTTGCATTTTTACTTCCAAAACACAAATTTTCTCTAGAATTTTCCGAGTCTTGTACTATCCAAGCAATTTGTACGGCGATATTCCTTTAAAAATGATTATCTTAACTATTGAATTAACTATAATCTTAACTATTTTAACCAGAGATATGTCATACGACATCGCTGGCAGTCCTATTGTTTTCTCAATCAAATTCATTTACTTTCCTGGAAGACATCAACTAGTTCAGTAGTTTGTAGATTAATTTTTTAAAATTGATTGGAATTTTTTGATTAAACCATACATAAAATACTTAATTTTCAAAGTTTAATTAGTCTACCGAAAATTGTTATGCAAATTATAAAATGCATTAGAAATACAGTGTAAACTCCATATAACGTCCGTAGATTAACGGACAAAGTCCCTAAAGCGTCGTCTGAGTTTGGTTGGTTTAGCACGAATCCCATATACATACAGTTTACATAGCATAACACCCACTTTGAACAACGCCAACTATTGAAAAAAAAAGTGAAAAACTGCGCAGCTGTGTACCTTTTATTGTCGCTTAATTATTCTAGCCCGGAATAAAGAAAAGTAGCTCTGGAAGCAGCTAAATTATTGAAATACAGTGAAACCTGGATAAATAATGGATAATACTGGGTAAGTGAGAAAACTCTATAAGTGATAAAAGCCAGGAACCATCATTTTAATATCCCAAAACTTCTATAAGCGAGAAACACAAACCTCTGTAAGAGAGTCGTTATTCCCTCATGGACCTCCGTAAGTGAGACTGCTACTTATTTATACCTCTATAAGCGACATTCAAGCTTTATTCATTTATTTTATTTAGGAGGAACTATCGCTATATTTAAAATTATATAGTGCATGAACTTTTATTTAATTTTCGTAAGCATCTTGACTACCATTATGAAGTACTTATATGTCGAAATCTAATGAACATAACGTATACACACTATTAAAACATATATGTACATAATACATATAAGTTGTGCATATTCGCACTTGCTGTGACTTATACGTAATTGTTATTGCTGCGTACCTCTAGAAGAAAGAAACGCTACCCATGTATCTACATTAGCGAGAAACTCGGGTTAGTCAGAAACCTCTATAAGCGAGAATGAGATTGTGCTCCTTTCAATTCTCGCTTATCCAGGTTTGACTGTATTACTTCTTTTATCACCAAGATGCCTCAATATCGCAAGATATAAATAAAATAAGTAAAAAATCCAACAAAATTACTGGTGCAGCAAAAGACGTCAGACAACAATAACAAACTATCCAATAGCATTAAAATATTATTTTTTATCTACGAATTCTAATATGAAATAAATATTTTCTTTTTCTAATTCGGATTTTTCTTATAACTTAAGACTATAACGTCATAAAATGTACAGTCCCTTAAGTGTCGTTGTATAGAGTTTACACTGTATATTAAATAACACTACCATTTAATACGTAAAAATGGGAAACGTGAATCAACGTGAAACAAATTAATGTGAAAAACTTACAGCTATAACTTTTTTAGCCATATTTTTGTATTGGCATTCTTTGATAACGTCAGTTGCATGTTCAGCAAATTGTTCGTGAGCTGCAACAAGCCCCGACCAAGGAGATGGCTCTTGTTGGCGGTTTTTATATTCTTCTACTAGTTTATTAGTATGATAAAATGTCATGGTTTTACGATCTGAAAAAGAGGTGTTTTATCTAAGATATCTGCCAAACCTATCATTTGCTTTAAGAATATTCTAACATTGTGCTACTATATAATCTGATGCCTTTGAATTATGAATTATTATTGCGCATTTATTAAGTCATAACGCAATCAAAATTCTCTAAACATAATTTATTAAGGCTGCACATTAAGTAAGTTCTTGTATTACCTGTTTCTGGGATTATTTTCTTTTTATAAGTAATATCTTTGCGACATTTTGGTATAATACATTGCCGATCACATGAACAAGTGTTAGGAAGTTTCATGAATTGATGATTGATTAATTTTTCGCTCCTGACCAGAGTTGGTTTGGCAGACACCTCACTAAAGACAAGTCATATAGGAACTATAGAAAATTATTAAATCAAGAAATACTAATACTGAATCAAATATCATTTTAGATTTTTATGATTTGATTTGATTTACTGAATCAAATTAATTTTCTAGGGAATCAGCTGCCGGCAGAGGTATTTCCAAAAAAAGACCTTGTAGCTATCCCTAAGAAGCCGGCAATGCACTCGCGGCCCAGCAAGGGCTGGTGTTGTCAAGGATCGAGGACCGTTTATTCTAGATGAGCCTGTTAGTATTTCCCATTTTCATAAATAAAAAAATCAGTACCTACTGCTTCAATAACTTACCTTTGTTTTGGGAATTTTTTTCTTATTCCCGATTCAATGAATGCATCGTATCGCGATTGTTCTTCTTCTTTGAGCAATTTAAGTTGATTGAACACACTTTGTTTGTTATTTTTCTCCTTTATTATCTGCAAATAGTGAATATGTTATGTATACTTTGTCTTTGTAATAGAAATTTTCTTTTTATGTGGCTTAACTATAATAACGGCTTCAAATAAAAAAAAAATATTTTATTTATACCTTGTACTTTTTTAAATTAATAAATGACATTATTCTATTTAAGTCTACACACTTTCTGTTAAGGATTATAAAGATTCAATTTGTTGGAGTACCATTTTACCATTTGTAGCTTTGTATGTAGGTATAGTAGAAATTGATTTCTGCTGCTGTATATCCTTAAAACAACATAGGAAACAAATATTGTTATATTTTACACGAATAGGTACCTCGTTTTTCACCATTTTTATTTTACAATTCATTCGCTCTTGATTTTCGCGGATCTTTTCAATATAATATAAAGTTTTTATTTCTTGTTGCTTTTTCTTTTCTTTTATACGTTCTGTTTCCATTTTGAAAACTGCAATGTCTTTTTTCATATCGTGTTTACGATTCTCCTGAAATAGTAATAGCAATACACATACATACATATATAGATACAAATAATAAGTCTACCACGAAGTGAGTATCGGGTTCCAATCCCGGCCCGGACAATTATAATTTAATTTATAATTTATTCGGTCTCTGTAAGGGCTTTACAATGGCCGGGCGAATATATTAAAAGTGTCGCAACTGTGGGATGCTTAATATGCAGACACACAAATTGGGCTGGCTCGCCCGAATTGATATCACAGGGTGACAATACTCGGCCTTAAATGGTAGTTGCACTTGAAACCTCTTAAGTGGCGTAAAAAGCCGACAACATAACTAATGCGCGGGCTGTGGCTCCCCATGGTTTAGCGTCCATCGGCGGCGGTGTTCTTTTACCATATACCATAGGAGACTCACCTGCACCGTTGTCTGCTATCTGCCTATACCATAAAAACATTTATAAGCCGTCACTGAAATCTTAAAGTGGGAATTAGCGAGCCTTAATTTAAAAATACTAACAAATTATGATTAACTACTAATATTATAGTAATAAAATTTCTTCTAATGAACACCTTCTCCATCTCCTCTCGAGCTTTAGTCTTTTTAATAATATTTAAATCGGAAATTGTTTGTAAGTTTTCCATTTCTTCTCTTTTCCTGTCTTCTTTTTGTTTGTCGATACTATGAAAATATATATAATAAATAAAAAAAATATTTAGTAAAAAGTATAAGATGTCCATTGATAATTTTAGTTAAAGAAAGACTCACATTAATTTATTAATTTGTATTGTTCGTAAATTGTCTTCTTCTTGCTTCAATTTAATTAGCGTTTCTTTTTTTTCCATTTCATCGGCACTTTCAATGGAATTACATAAAGAAAGATTTTCCTGTCGAATCATATTTTCTTTTTTTATATTCTTCTGATATTCAATTTGAATATTTCTTTCTTCTAATGTCTTAGATTCCAGTAGCGCACTGTGACAACACATGACGAAATTGTTTAAGCAATATGTTTTTTGCCAATCAATTACCACAACCTTTATTGAGCATTAATTTAAATTTAACGAAAATTTTTATAATAGATTATTTATATAATAGATTATAATGGATAAATAAAAAAATATTTTGATAAAATATCAACTACTGCAACTCCCTGTCAGCAAAATTTATTTTTATAATAGCATCATCATTTCAGCCGTAAGACGTCCACTGCTGGACATAGGCCTTCCCCTTGACGGAGTATTTGCCATAATCACCACGCTGGGCAGGCGTGTTGGCGATCGCAGTTCAGGTAGGTATATAATCCGCGGAGGACGCTGCTGCCCGCCCTCCGGTATTCGCTTTAGTCGCCTCTTACGACACCCACGGGATGATTTGGGGAAGCGCAATTCTAAGTCGGCACTTCACGGCCTTTTTGATCATTCCGTCATTGTATAAGTATAATATAACTGTTTGTAGAAAAGAACACTCATTGTGGCCGGAGTTCCCTACAAATCTTAACATTTGATTAGTATTTAGTAATGAATCCATTTTACTGAATAAGGTGTTTTATTAGTATCTGGCAATGAACCGATTTCAACGCAGTTTTGTTTGTATCTAAGATCCATCTCTATTGACAGTTTCACGAAGTATATATATATTTACTCAACATATTTTCCAAATAAATCCGAAAAAAAGCACGTTAAAAATATAATCATTTCAATATGTAGATGACCTTAACAATTTCCTTCCGTAACAGCTGTCTTCAAAAATTAGATCTCTTGCTTGCTTAATAGATTCTTTATGAATTTCCCTTTCATTTTCTGCTTTAGAAAGATAGTTCCTCACGAATGCAATATTTTTAGATTGTTGAATTCTCTTTTGCTTCTCCACAAGACAGACTTGCCCCTTAAATATGATAATCGATTATTTATATTATACACCAATGAAGCTCGCCACAATATTTTATAATAGATATTAATAAATAGGATATGTTGAATTAATATGATTAATATTGCATAAAACACGTCATTATTGGGAAATTTACTTATGTAAGTAATTTTAACAATATATATACTCCTAACTTTACCTCCACTGTATCGGGCCACGATTTCATCCAGTTCCGAGATCTCTCATTTAAGGATTTAATATAGTCTTCATTACCATATTTAACATTTTTATGCTCTTTTCTATTAATTCTTTCCCATTCTTTTTTATTAAGGAACAAAGCCCCGTGTGAAGTCATGACTCAATTTGCCAGAAATCTATGTGGCTATGCCATCGTAAATTTTTTTTTATTGTTCGTTTTAGCCGTAGGACGTCCACTGCTGCTCCCCTTTGGACTTCCTTGCATACCTGTCGGAGGTGACCTGCATCCAACGTCTTCCTTTATAAGGTCGTCTGTCCACCTTGTGGGTGGACGTCATATGTTGGGCTTGCTGGTCCGTGGTCTCCACTCTTTGGCCCTTATGAAGCTCGTTCTTACTACGTAAACTGTTATAAAATTTTATCGAAGTAGCAAAATTAAATGAGAGATTTACATTCC
>DWCF01000654.1:0-41218 GCA_018230265.1 Delias oraia | reverse complement strand
ACCCTCTCTAACTTTCGAAACGCTTTCGTTACTCAAATTGGTAACTGCATTCAGTTGATGTGTCAAAGTTTCGACTAGGCTCTAAGAGGGAGGCCTATGTCCAGCAGTGGACGTCTTATGGCTGAAATTTTTATTTTATAAAATATAAAAAAATAATATAAATAAAAATTATAAAATACAAAAATTATAAAGGTATTTTTTAATTATATAGCAAACAACGTAGCAGGTGGGTCTCTTATATGGTATGTATACACCGCGGCCCATGAACAACCGCGCCACAATCCGCGCATTGATAGTATTGCCGGATTTTAAGGCCGCTTAAGCGGCACTTTTAAGGGCCTTCGATATAACTCACTCTGCGAAACACAGTACAAGTACCATTTCACGTTGAGTATTCTTTGATAATTAGGTAATTCAAGACAGTATAGCATTCTACAAGTATGTATATGTATACCTTACCACAAGTAGTGCTACGACGGTTTACAGCCTCCTATACACATACCAACACAATAAGTACTTTTAAGTACATAGGTAAATATGGAACGTGTGTGACAAACAATACGAAACAGATTGAGTCGGTACAATATAGTTTCCACTTAGCAGATATAGTTTCGTTTGTTTAGGTATCCTTAAAAGCACAGAACAACCGTAAGTCCCAATTATGTCATCATGCAACCGTCGGGAGCGAGTTTGCTCGGCAAACTCGCCGCAGAACTGAACGAGCAATTACCATAATAAAACCTTTATCATAACATAATTAACATTGATTAAATTACATAGAATTTGTCACTCTCGTTTACATTATGAGTTGAGTTTGATAAGGGAAGACGAATTTTAAAACAATCGCTATACATTTTTATAGTAAAATTTATGAGTTTTAGCCTGTTTCTGTTTTCAACATTTATATGAGATACTAGTGGATCCTAGCCTCATATCAGGTCCGGCTACGTGTCCTTTTTTAATGATTTTACACAATATTATTATAAATTAAAATATATCACACCCGCAACATACACCCGAACCGATATATCCCGAGCATAAACTGATCCCTATTTAATATTGACAATGATATCAAAGAAAGCTCAAATTAATGCGGACGTTTTAATATCCAAAACTATGTATTACTCACGTCTAAAAAGTTAAATCAGCTATCTACCAGTGAAAGTCTCCTCCAAATCGGTCCATCCCTTCTAGAGATTAGCCGGAAAAAATAGAGAGACAAACAAAAATCACCAAATAATATATTTTAGTATGTACATACATTCATATACATGTAGTAGAAAGCGGTTATTTTATTATTACAAACAGGCACCCTAAATTTATTATTTGTATAGATTAACTTATATATGCATTTTTAAATATATTTTGTAATTAATGAAATATTTATCTTATATTTCGTTATAGCAAGCTCAAACACGGTCAATCGTTATTAAAAAATAACATCACTGAAACCTGTATATATAATGCAATTGTCGCTTTATAGCATAATTAAGGATTTAAGGGTTTAAGTGTCAACGGCGCTTATTAGGCCCGAGGTACGCACCGGGGTACTAATGGGACCTATTTAATATTTCTACGTATATAGCGTTGATGAGTTAATGGACAAACAGACCGTAGGGTTTAAACTCGTTAAAATCATGGTACGCGTGCATAAGATTAATTGATTAATTAATTAATTAAAGGGCTAAAACTCCTAAATTTTACCTTCAAAACATATAAAGATTGCATTATATTTCGCTTTCCCATATCAATCTCAATTCATGATGTAAATGCGAGTGACAAACGTTATGTAAGATTTATCTTTATTATAAGATTCTTCTGTTACATCACATAAAGACTAATTTATACACGTACAACTCTGCACTAGTTTTTATAATTTAGAGAAATTAATAACCACTCGATTGAAGGATGTATTTCTTATTTTACAGTGTTGTAGCAGATGGGTCTTACTTATCATAACAGATCACTGTCGTCTAGGAACAACCCCATCATAATCTGCACTTTGGATGTGTTCTCGGCTTTTAACGCCGCTTAAGAGAAATCATTTCACAGGCTTCTGATATCCTCACTCTCTCGAAACTCACTCACTCACAGCGAAACACAGTAGAAGTAATGTTTCAGGATAGAGTTCTGTGAGCCTGTGGCATCACTTTGGACGAGCCGACAAAATTAGTAAGTCAGCACAGCTCTCCCCCGGGAAAAACATGAATTTTGTTCATACCGTGGATCCGACCTGGTAATAAAGTAAAATTCACAACATCAAAGCTAAAGTTAGGTAAGAAGTTTATTTTAAGAATAATAATTTTTCAAAAATCGGGGATACAGACATTTTTTAAAATATCGATAATAAAAAAACTGCCTTATTTCTTAACGAATTATTGAAAGTGCACATTTGCATTCCGAACTAATTGCTGTTCCACTTCCCTTACATAAATCTCGTTAAAAACTTCCTTGACACTATTTTTAACATTTATAGTAGGGCTGCCGGCTTCTTAGCAAGATTATTTCAAGAAGCAATTTGTCGTGCAATCATTTTATATCAGTAACAGTACACAATAATTCAAAATGATTTAAATATCAATATACCATTAAATAGCATTGATATTATATAATATTTACATTAACTTCCTAATATAAAGTTTTATTAATTGGCAGCCATAAGAATATATAACAATTTATCTATCAGCGCATCATACTAAATTTAAACAGCGTATTTAATATAAAAAAGTAAAATCACAGTGCACTACAGATACATATGGTTAATAATTACGCGTACCCTAATAACAGAACTCCTAAAAAAATACCAGGGATATTATTTTTTAAGCAATCGCAATTATTTTAAGGGAAATAACAAATAAATGTCGACGTTATTTTTTAAATTAATCATTTATTTTTACGCTATTTACAAAGTAATATTTTGTTTAAACTCAATTCATTATAAAGTTTTCACGATCGAATAATTGTGAAGTTTATTAAATTGAGATTGAAAATTCAGATTACAGACAATTTCAGAGAAGTGTAATTTTATAAATTCATTCAAACATAACACGCATAACAATCATAATTAATTAAATTCATTGAGGGCTAATTTTTTGACACTGAGCGGTTACAAGTTACAAAGCTATCCTCCTGAGATATTATTTGTCATAGAATGACAGCCCTATTACGTGCAGCAGTTAATATATCACGCGCAGTGGGTCAAGCGGCCCTTTACTCAAGGGCGACTACATTTTTAGAAAACTATTGCATTTTGTTAATCAACTCCATTCATAAACTGTAGGCTGGGATGTGGAGTTTCGCATAAACGCCATTATAGGTAAATAGGTGACAGTTAACATTATGAGCTCAGATGTTATGACTTGATTTATAGTCTCTATTTATTACATTACAGACCGTTGTCTGTAGTCTGCATCGTTATGCAGACTAAAGAAAAAATAAAAAATAAGACATCACCGCCGCCCATGGCCAAGCCCTTCACAATCAGTCCTTCAGTAATATTACCGTATTGAAATTGATGATCCGCCGGTATCAGAAATCTTATTAAATCATATTCAAACACTTCATACATATATTCTATAATATCCTTATGTCTTTAATAGAATGATGTATATAGATACTATAGATAAAATAAAAAATATTAGGACAAGATTGCGGAGCGCTTTTAATGTTCTTAATCCTACCCCGGAGCAAAATATTCTAAACACAGGACAAAAATATTTTAAACTCGTTTTATTCACGATTTTATGTATAAAATAATAACTTCTCAAAGATATCTTTAAGCCTATTCAATTTTTACTCATTTAATGTTTTATAAAAGAGATTAGTCATCACATCTCCGTACAGAATGTGATTTTGTGAGGTTACCGTGGCGTTTAAATGTGCAATGTGCAAGCTACCAGCGTAAGTATTCAAACCTTAAAGGTAATTAAACCAAAGCGACTTAGGGACTTTCAAAAAAAGAGCCAATCGCTGCAATAGCTAGGGGTGTCCATGAACGGAGGACCGCTTATTCAAGGTAAGCTTCCTGCTCGTTTGCCACCGTTTCCTTAAAAAGAACCAACGCACCAGCGTGGGTACGAACAAAAAGGCTTAATAAAAGTAATATACAGTTAACCTACAAATTGGTAGCAGCCGTGGCGTTCCAGCGTTTCTCGTTGCAGCGCTTCGAGTGCACTCACGTCGAGGACTTCCGCATTTTAGATGAATATTGCAATCTGTTACCGCTTTGAAGAATTTCCGCGCTTTGCTCTTTAATGTTTGACCTTGCAACGGCTAAATATGAAGTGGCACTGCTGTATAAACGATCACAAAGAAATTTCCCTGTTCTAAGGTAATGAATGCCCTGACTACAATTCAATTTCTCATTTTAATTACGAAAGTTTTTTAAAGTATAGGGGCATAACGGAAAAGGTATAACGGAACAGGTACTACTATGTGGTAAGAGAACACCACCGCCCATGGCCACTCCGCGCCACACTACGCGCATTGGTTGTGTCACCGGCTTTTTATGCCATTTAAGCGGCATTTGTAAGGGCCTCCGATATCCTCACTCTAGTCACTCTGCGAGTACAAATACCGTTTCACACTGATTATTCTGTCATTTAATTTAGATTTATTTATCAACAATTCGGATTCGTCATTCTCAGAGATCTTTTAGACAACCAGTGACATTTTGTTTGTGTTAGTTATAAACGTTTATTATACAACGAAATACCAATTATAGATGTATAAAAAAGGTGCGAATTTTTGCAGTTACAGTGATACTTGTTCACAATATTTATGAGCAATATTATTATAATACATTTTACATGAGCTCCAAGTGCTTATAGAAAAACATTTTCTTCGTGATAGGCCCGAGGGAATGGCGCGGGTCGATACGGCTTTATAAAATATTATCGATACAAGTTTTGCCTCGATATTCGCTTTTTCATGTGAATTTATTATCAAGGGTGTGAAAACTTATTTAGATCAAATTTTTCTGTATAAATTTTTTTATAACTGTGCGTTAGCTACAGTGCGACAGCTACTTAGAAAGTAACGTCGTTATGGCGGGAAAACAAAACACTAACAAAACCATCTGCGACTAAACACATGGAAGATATTTTAAAATATAAGTTCATTTTAACATCAAGTGGAGAAAAATGCTCAAAATAATACAAAAACATTTTGAGCTCTTGTGATACGAATTTTCTTAAAAATCACCAAAGTTCGCCTCAAAGAGAATAAGCTGGTCTTGTTGTAGGGCGACTTTATTGCCTTGATAAAATACGCCATTTCTTCCGCTTAATTATAAGAATGGCTTTCGTAGCAGTTAATTTTTATTAACGGCTTAGAGCGAGTTACGACTTCACACTTTATGTCGTCTTGAAGTTTTATTTACAAATCTGAAGATTTATTCGTCCCTACGGTACGTTATTGAGAAAAACATGAAAAGAATCGTAAGTATTAAATATTCAAAGTTATGCCTCATTGCCATGATGATAAACTACTCGTATAAATCATAATATATTTTTTATACAAAACACTACAACAGAGTTTTGTAATATGCACTAATGCTTTAATAATAAATATAGTAGCCACTTGAAGTCTTCATTTGAGGAGTTGACAGTTGACACTTACCAGCGCTCGAGCATTATTCATTTGAACATAATAATTTTAATTTATATATTCTGTATGTCATTCAATCCAGCGGGTGTAATGGTTATTTTGATTGATTTCTTTCGTTTTACATGAAATATTTAAAGCCTTATGAACTTCTTATTTATACTAACTAGACCTTTGTCAAAATCCATGTAAATCGCCGTTCACACAATATTCTTAAAAATATATTTAACATTGGCGCGGTTGACCACGGGCGGCGGTGTTTTCTTATCATAATATATTACCAATAATATATGTACGCTACATGTACGCCACTGGCACCTTTGTCCGCTATGCCATAAAAAAACGTAACTTGTATGTATGACACCAAGTTTTGTTTAGAACAGTGTTCCACAAAGTGTGCACCGAGACACACTTGTCGTTAATAGGTGTGCTTCAGAAAAATATTTTTTTTTATAAGGTTATGTTGAATAATAAGTAAACAGAAGAAAAATACTTGAGTACACATATATAATCACGCGATCGCACGACCGAGAGGTTTTAGTTTCACGTTTTGTTACTTAAATAAATGTTGAATTATAATAACATAAGAAATTTTTGTGTTTATGTTGTACCTTTACAAAATTACCATTGTCTAGATGTACATTGAAGACAAAAAATTGCGGAACACTGGTTTATAAAACACTCGAAAGCGATGGTATTTAAATGTTTCCAAATACTGAAGAATTCTTTATATAACACGAACTGATGTAAAAGAGTATTAACAATTAAGATTTTGGTCCAAGGAATAATTGAACAAAATTCATTCAAGAACACGCGCCCCATATTAAAAACTCGTTACGAAGACCCGATTAAGTAAAGAAAACTCGAGATTTTTTATATTTTTCTAATTTATTTTCAAATTAAAGGCTCTGTAAACAAATCTTGAAATATAAATATATATGAATTAGTTTATTTTTCTACTTTGACAGTCAGTTTGAAATAGGTTTTAATATTTTTCATTTATTTTTCACCATTCAATTTCTATCACCATTAACTAGTATAATTCATAATTTCTTCATCATACTATTAATATAATTTTGCGATATGCCATCTTCAACATGATTGTAATATAAAAAGTAGCAGTAGTTGCATATCTTTATAGTACATATATTTACACAAAAAATATATGAATTATTAACACAATCGAACAAAACACCGACTGTTACTTGGACATGGTTTAGTAAGATTTTATAGTTCAATGTTATTTACATAAACTTGAATACTACTACTTAGACCTAGATTGACGGTCTAAAACAGTCTTATTTCAATAACAATTACATTATTTAGAGGGAAATGTAGACATTACTCGACGCTTTCAGGCTATCACTTAATAAACTTAGAACTGCTAAATTATAATTGACAGGAGAAAAATCTGGAAAAAATTCCCAGATGATTTCAAAGATAAAAGCTTCTGAAACATATTTTATTCAATTACAAAACAAATCTCAAAGTTACGGTTACTTAATATATAAGTTTTCTATTCATTTGTTTTTGCTCCAAAATATTTAATCAAAATTTACTCTGATATCGACTATCTGCTCAACAATACATTTACTATCCATATACATCCGCTATAATGTTTCATACTTATTTTCACTATGATTTTGTTCATTTTGTTCGTAACTTAGACCTTTGGAAACTTCATACATATAATATATAAACTTAATATAAAGCTAAATGAATAGATAATTAAGGTAATGTTTATATATTACAGGCATTCAAATCAACTCAAACAATTAATATACGCCAAACATGAATGCGATTAATTCATGAAACAGTCTAAAACTTGTCTGTTATCGAGGTCACGAACACTCCGGAGCCTCCAATTGTCAGGAGGACTCTCAAATTAAACGACCAACTTATGACGACACTCGTCATTCCATTTAATTGCTAAAAGTCACAAATTCATTACTTGTTTCTGTAATTTTTTCAACATTTCTGCCATTTGTTACGTTTCAGAGACAAATAATTTCATTTCACACAGCCATTAATTTGTTTACCATTGCAGCCATTGGTAGAGCCATGCTGAAGCATATGCTGACGCATGGACTTGGAGAGCTCGTCCGAAGTTATACCACGGCCTCGCACAGAGTACTCTGATTTGATTCGCTGATTTTATTTTGATTCGCTGAGTGAATGAGGATATCTGAGTCCCTTAAAATTAAGCGACGTGAAAAGCCAGCAACACAAGCAATGCCCGGATTTCGATAAGCGGCGGTGTTCTCTTAACATATAAAAGAACATACCTGCTCCGTTATTCGCTGTAAAATAAAAATATAAATGTATAAAAAAATAAGTTTCATACGGATTAGTGATTACGAATAAGCCCGAATCAGTTCATTTCGACAATTTGTTCTTTTGTAGCAGCTAAACTTTGTCATACCGCCTACCATAAAAAATTTTTCGTCGTACCATTTTTCGGGTACCTACAATAAAGCCTTCCTACTCCTTACCTAGCCTTTGTTACTCACAAATGAAGAATCTACTTTAAGATAGTTTCATTGGATCCAGAGATTATCTTCTACAACTTTTTTTATAGTATAGAGAACACTGCCTCTCATAATGTCCGTGGTTTCAATTCGGAACATATAACATACAAATAAAATAACAGAAAGAAATATAAACCTCAAGCACTTTGTAAATGATTGTGGGCAAAACAACAATAAAAAACACTTCTATAACATAATAATACAAATCAAAATAAGGAAAAAAATACAAAAATCCAACACAATAGAACACACAAGAACCCATACTGAGCCTTTATTTACTTAAAAACGTGTTTTAATAAAAATCCAATTAATTTCTATTTTAATAAATAATGTATATAATTTAGCGAGAAAGCATTTGAGAATTATATCGCGTTTAATGTAAGTATCATTCAACGATTCAATCTCATCTTATATCATCAAGCCAAACAAACACGAGAGAGAAAAAATTATATAATAAATTTGTATGACTTAAAACTTATTGCAATTTTAAAAATAAAAAAATATTCGCGCTTATAGATATATGAATACTTTTTAAATAGCGTATACATGATTAAGACTTTTTTTGCAACAGGAAAGGCTGATACAGTTATTCCTGTAACGAGAATGTTAATGAGGTATTAAATAGATATTAATAGAGATGAGGTATTGAATAGAATTAAGTTAAAAGTGGCCCATTGAAGTGTTTTTAAAGAAGTATTTCGCATTCCTGCCAATAGCATTGGCGGTATGATTTGCACGACAAAACGTAACTTTATATTTCCCATGGCATTAATTGATTTATACGTGCCTTGGTTATGTGCGTGAGATTTATTTTTCCTTGTTTTTTTATTGTTTAGTGAAACAAAGTGAAACTCACTCATTCAGTGAAACAAAGTATAAGTACTGCTTCATGATGGTACTTTATGTGAGTCCGTCTACGGGCGTAACTATTTTCATTTAGATTTGCATTAAATACGATTTTAAAGGTCTCAATTTCAATAGGCTTTATAACTGATTAATCTTCCAAGAAATCTATATGCGCCATCATATATTTGTTATATGTTCTCAAGTGAATTTGTTTCACAGGAAACGGTGAGGATTTTCTAATCCTGACGGCCTCTTAATGCCAAAACAAGTATGAAGGTTTTATATTCAATCACATAAAATTCAAGTCAGTAAATTCAGCTTAAGAATCGACAGCGTAAATCACTCGGCGATGGAAACCGGCTACGGCGTATATATAAAATCAATGTAAATAGGCCACGCACATAAATTGCGTTCCTCTCAACAGAGCCTTCTGCTCTTCATTCACGCAAACACATAAATAAGTATTCGAGAGCCCTGCTTTGTTTCCATTTCTGTTATTTAACACGGATTTTAATATAACATTATTGTTATCACTAGAGGTATAGGGCAAATATTAATAAAATTGATCTAGTCTCTCTTTCTTTGTCTTCCTATACAGGACACGCATGAAGAAATGTTCGTTTGCCACATTCAAGCTCCAAATAACTAAAATTCAATTTTATACAACAAAGTAAACGGGAAGCGTGTTTTAATTACTCATCAAGAAATGACGTGTATAAATTATGATTGAAAATACTCCACAAAATGAACAAGTTTCAGTACAAATTAATTGCTTTATCTTTGTAATAAGAAGCAATGCCACTCAGAACCAAGTCAACCTTCTCGTATCGTAAAACATTTATTGGACCCGTTAATTGACTATAAAACAATTATTTTAATGAAAAGCGTTCGACATAACATGACCCACGCTTACTTAATTATGATGATGAAGGAAAACAAAAGCAAAAAAGACGAAACGATTTTTTGAAATATCTCTCACTTCAAATATTTAAAAATTATAAGTTATTTTATAATTTGATAAAATATACTTAATTAAGTATCGAATTCAAAAACAATTTCGTAAAATCGGACTCAACGAGAAAATAATCTGTCTAGCCCAAATTCCATTACCGGGACATAATCAGAGGATAATCTTAAAACCTGAAGGGAGAGGACAGAATCTACAGCCTCGGCTCGAAACACCTTAAGCCTATCAATATCAATGAGTTTATTCCCGAGAGGGATATTTTGTGTCAGTTTTAGGTGAGCCTTCTATATTATTTTGTTAAAGGTAAGCTCCCTGTATTATTCTGCTTCTCTGCTTGTGAACTCTCTCAATTCACACACATACTGTTGTGTGTTACATACTAAATGGCTGTTATAAATAACTAGTTACTTGTATTCTCTATAGATAAATGGTATGGAGTAAAAAGGCTCACTATGTTTTTCTTTTATGGCATAGCAAGCAACGGAGCAGGCGTGTCTCCTCTATAGTAAGAGATCACCGCTGCAAATGGCAAGCCGCGTCGCAATCCACGCTTTGATTGTGCTCAATCACTCAGCGAAACACAGCACAAGTACTGCTTCACACTTGTATTCTGTGATACCTCAGCATGGCTCTCTCAAGGGTCTTTCACTCTACTTTCACTATCTAACATGGACACTGACAACGCCACATGATCGCGGATGTTCAGCAGAACTATAAAGCAAAGGCAATTCGTAACAGTACGGAAATTGTTGAATTATATTAGATGGTGGTACGTGTTTTGTAAGCAGGCTTTCTAACTTTGAAAGGTTTTCATCCTTATATTATGTACATATAAATAATTTGTTTTCAAGAGTTCTTAAACATTAATGTCGCTTGCGGTTTGTATGTTGATACCTCCAATTCCTTATGTTAACGTAAGCACATAGCATTAAAAAAAGTTATGTTCGGCTGAGATTCTCGTCTTTTCGGATCTGGGCGCGTTCTTGAACAGTCTGTATCTTTAGTTTTTAATAGGCTCGTAAGTAGCTATGTAAAATAAAGATATTTACTGTACTTATTTAACAAGATTTACATGTTCCTAAAACAACTATCCCACAAATATATAAATTCAATATAAAAAGTCTATAATAAAAATATTTCCACAATAACTAAGTAAATGGATTTGTACAATAGATTCTGTATTTATTTCGCTCATAAAGAGCCGAAAAGCAAACAACGGAGTTCATAATATTGAGTTACGGAAAACTCGATTCAGCGGATTGTATAACATTTTATCGAGTTTTTTTCGTAACGACAACTGTTAGCGACAATTTATATCTTGATGGCTGATCGAATGGGAAATCTGTGCGTTTCGAACACACAGATATAAAAATCATTCCAAATTCTTTAACGTCATTTGCAATGTATCTACTTCAAATTAAGCATTTAAGCATATAGGGCAGATATTAATGATATAATTTGTATGAAAGAATTTTTAAGTCCAATTCTCGACCGTGACAGAACATGCTGAAGCATATACTGACGCACTAATAGGTTGGCTCGTTAGTAGTGATAACACGGACACAGAATACCAGCGTTCAAAAAGCGTATAAAACTGACAGTACAAATAAAGCGCGTCTTGTGGCGTGAATGTCCAGGGGCGGCTGTGATCTCATACCCTAAAGGAGACCCGCCTGCTCCATTGCCCGCTATATAATAAAAAAATAAAAATATTTATCTATAATTTTTTAAAACTAGAGAATATCATAAATAGTCAACCTTTTGAGCAGTAAGGAGCCACTAGTTCTTAAGTCACCGAATAAGATCCTAAGCGCAATTCTCTTCACACGATTTTATTACATTAAAAATATTGAGTACAATTTTCCTTTTAACGATTTACGTCGAGTGATAAGCATCACATGCTCTTCATAAATCTGAGCAGTTCAAACCAGCAACAGTACTATCAACATAAAACCTATATACAATTACACTTAGTTCAATACAAACGATTTATGTACATTTTTATACCATTATGAGGTTAGGTTTTCCCGTAAGTTCGTATCATTTTCGCCGACTATTTCCGACCTCATTAATCATAGCAGCCACCCTCCCAAGTTGAAGCGATACACCAGAGATACATAAAGACACATGTATTATCTCATATTGTTCGAAGAAAGTAGCCAAAGCACAATGAACCAATGAAAAGTTACATTTTCATAATTATTATGAAATCTTCATTAACTTAAAAATATTTTTTGATTATAATCAGTACTACTTTGTAAATTTTTTGCTAACTGAGATATGAAGTTGGATCATTTGTAAGACTGAACGTACAATAATGAAATATTATAATTTTTAAAATTAAAGTTTAATTAAAAACATTTAATATCGTTAATACAACCTTAAAATCTTAAAAGTTATTATAAACCAAGTCCCACCAAGCAAAATAGTAAATACAGAGCGATAATCTTTTTTTAATTAGAAGCTCAGCCTTACCGGCCACAATGATCGTAGAACAAAGATTTTCTATTACCGCGTGGAAAACCTTTTGTATCGGCTTTGAAAAGAAGCATTACTGGGATGCTGGCAAAACTCTTGAAATACCGAGACTTGTATGGGATAGGACAATTCTCATTGAGGTAATATTGTCTTATGCACTGGTGACCGACCGCAATTGCATGGGGTGAATGGACTGTTCATCCCCCGGCTGGAGGAGTGGAGCTCTGACGCCTGTTTTTATGTGTCTATGAAATATATTAACAATCCTTCTTAAGACAGATATATTCCTAAATTTTATGTGTCTTATATGACATAACTTACTTTTTATGACAAAATAATTTTATGTTTTCGTATAGTACCTACCTCTCATACGACGCAAAAACGGAGTTCTTTCTTTTAATTTTTATAAATTGAGAGGCAAACGAGAGCAAGCGGCTTTTCGACACCCCCAGACTCTTTTTGGTCGCGGGTACGTTGCCGGTCTTTAAGGGATAGGTACTCTTTTTTTTAAGTTCTCTAATTCGTATTGTTTTGGAAATACCTCTGTAAGAGGCTGTTTCTACAGAGAGGTCGCGGAAAATAGCTAAAACCCCTTAGTTAGGGAACATCATGGTGATACGTATGAAACCTTATGTATATCTTATACGTCTAAAGCAAAGCATAGGTTTTGATGCGTTGCTACATCAACCTTGTTTACAATTGAAGATATTTCACTCTTGTTGCAGTATCACTTTGTCTTTGTTACCTAGACACTTGAAAGCAGCTCGTAACTTACCTGAAAAAGATATTTTTAAGTTTTAATCATTATCCATCAATATATTTATACAATAATTTTAATCATATAGTAAAGACTCTTAAGGGAAAATGGCAATTTTGAATATAAAATGCATGAAAAATATAATAAACAATTTCATATGATGACGTTTAAATTAATTTACCAAGTCAACAACAGTGAACTACGTTGCAAGCTAAATGGAAAATTATATTAAAGGGTCAACTATGTGTTATAAGTATGTATGAGTACATATATTATTTATATACTTGTATCTTTTTATGTTTGTTAGCCTTCAAGCCGGTTGATCACAAGGACACAACAAAACCCTCCAAAGGAGAAAAAAATCCTTATCAAAGAATATATCATTACGTTTGAAGTTCTTTGGAGGAGGACTTAACCTTTTGATTGGTTGCTACAGATAATTATTTTTTTATTATTTTTTATTTATAGTTTATTTCTTAATCACTTGTTACAAGTAGTTTCTTTTCTAAATATTTACATAATTTGTAGATGCTGGAGCATAGTTGCTGGATTTTTATTATTTCATTTATTTATTTTTTAATTACAAGAAAACAACTGGATCGTTGTAGCTTAATTATAGACTATATTAAAAGTTCAGATGGACCTTAGTAGGTGTAGAATATATCCGAATAAGGATATTAAAGGACAAAAGCAGACAAGAGTCTGTTCCGTTTAAAAAAAAGAAAGCCTAAACTATTGTATTTTTCGCTTTAAATTAATCGATGTAACAATGTGGTGCGCCGAGTGTCGGCTGTCAAAGATAACCGTATCGCATAATGCCGGCCTATTCATAGACAAATGAAAACGGTGAAGTTCTGAACTCACTTGAACTCGTATTTTAATACAATATGCACTGTGAATCGTTTAGTCGTTGCATTTAATCTGTTCTAAATTAGCGACATAAACTTTAACAGAATAATGCCTAACTTTACATAACTTTTGCATTGTATGAATAATTTCTACCTTCATTTATACTAAACACACCTAATTACTTATAATATCAACTAAAAGCTCTATCAAATAACAAATTGTATTAAAGTTTTACATTAAGTAGTTTATTTGAACAAAATAGTGTCATGGATTAAATTAACCTCCGACGTATACAGACTATGGGAATTATCCGGGGGAGAAACTTATCGAACCATATGCTGACGCATTAATTGAAACGGTTCATTACAAGTGATACAACAGGCTCAGGAATACCAGTGTGAAACAATACCTATTTCGTTGAGTATATCGAAATCTCAGGATATCGAAGGCGGTAATGATACGCTCAAGCAGCAGAACAAGGTTGTCCATGGGCAGAGGTTATTTTTTACCATATAATTCCGCTTGCTCCGTTGCCCGCTATACAAAAGCGGTTTATAATTTTTTCGGGTCTGCATATGAATTCGTAGCTCACGTACGAATGATTTTAACGTGCTTTTTACTTCTGGCATAGTTTAGAATTTAGATGATCTGTCCATAAGGTAATTTTATGTCATATTTATAAAGGGTTTTAAATTTATACTGAATTAAATCTTGTAGTACTAATAAATTGCTGAGAAAATAAATTTGTCGTAAAATTAAAACTACTGCAACTTTCACAGACAGGGCCTCAGCGTTAAAATCGCAAAAGCGATTTGAGGAGCGAGGTTTGGAATATCTTCAATTTGGTGTCCTTAGCAACTTCCCTTTCTTTATCTCGTCAACCAGGGCCTAGATTTCATTTGAGACGATTAGCTCGCACAAGACAATTCTGTATCATGCGATTTAACATGAATAGTTAGCTATTTGAAGACCAGTCAAGGGTGAAATCTAGTTATCAGGTATTAAGTGGGGTTTATAGGATAGTTAGCGAGGTCAATGAACGGCGACTATCGCACGAGATACACTGAGAACGACACTTATACGGATGCATGTGTTTATGGAAAAGTTTCTAATTTTTTACATAGAAAATATACAAAACTTATACAGCACTAAGATTTTAATAATTACCTCTATAATATCAATTTAACACACACAGAGAAAAAGAGAGCTACCAAAGGTTAGAATAGATACCATAAGTTCATCAAACAGTACCCGTACTGTGTTTCGCTGAATGAATAAAAATAATCAAGGCCCGTAAAATTATATCGATGTAGCGGTGTAAAGCGCCGGCAACACACACAAACCACGTTTGCCCTTTAGTAGCGATGTTCTCTTACCATAGAGGAGACCCGCCTGCTCCGTTACCCGTTGCCGGTTCTTCTCGGTAAACGAGAACTCCGAACGAGGTAGTAATTTGTAACGTAATATTAAATTTTATTTCATTTCACGATTCAAAAGTCTTTGCAATATGTCTATTACAATTTTTTACTTTACATTTCTTTGCTATACAACAAGACAAGGCTCAGAAACTAATAAGTGAATAGCTAGTGACTGAAACCAGGACTATGCCTCTGAAGGGCTAAATTACGGAGCAAAAAAACAACAAAAAATTCAGTCGACTGAACCAAAACCTAGTCATTCTAAAAAAATGGCAATAGAAAAAATATGTAATATAAAAAAGGGAGAAAAACGAGCTGGAGGCTTACATAGAAGTAACAGTCAACCGCTCAGAGACATCCTTAACCCCAGCTAATAATAAAAGCTATTCAAAATAGCGAACAAATTTGTCGTGAAGTTCGATTGTGGTATATGTTTCCAGTATAAGATTGGGTTCCGATAGGTTTGTACAAGATCCGAAGAGATCAAACAATCTTGTTACTCGTAGCTATACATACAAAGCTCCATTAACCTGTATTAGTTTGCTAGTGCCTAGAACTCGACGATGGTTAGTTGTCGGAGCATGTTTAAAAGCAGACTTTTACGGAGGAAGTGATAATACACACCTATTAGGTGCTCAAGGATACCAAAAGACAGTTTGTACTTGAATTATGAAACTTAATGCAACATTAGCTTTTTGAAAAACTATAAAAACTGACGTGATGCATAAAAATATGATGTTTTAGATAAGGGATTCCCAACCCATAACAGCCACGGACCCCTAGGTATAAAAGGACAGTTTTTACGGATCCCTTAATAAAAAACACCAAAAAATCAGATTAGGTATTTAAGTTACTATTTGCATGTATGGTCCAGAGATGACACCGCAGATACAAATACTAGCGGACCACGGGAAATCCGCGGACCACAGGTGAAAAACACTGTTTCAGATTATATACCTTTTAATATATTTTCAGTTTTTTTTACTAATATATATTTATTAAAATTGTACAATGTCATATCTTTATTACAGCATTATTTTCTTACGTTTCACTTGCATGTGACTAATAATAAAATAAATTAATAATAATCCTATATTATATTTATTTTAAATCAAGAATTTAATATATTCACAACTTTGTGATGCGTTCAATTGGCCAGTTATTGTGATTCGCTTTGTTAAAACTATGTTAAGAAAGTATAAATTTTCATTAAAATTTTCAATTAGCAAATTAATTTATATATTTTTTAATTTCTATTGCAGTGTTCTTTGTTTGCATAGCTAAGTTTAAATAAAACTATTTTTAATATATAATAAGAATGTTTTGATGAAATTATATTTTAGCTATGAGGTCATCCACATGGGTATTTGAATTTAAGCATATAATCAATGAGTAGAAATGAGTTTCTAAAATTTGAGTGGATTTCCTTGATAGTATTATTGTTATGACAAAGACTATAATTGAAATAATTTTCTATAGATAAAGGCATTGTCTCAATCGAACGCCGAATTGTATTACGTCACCCCTTCGACGAAAAGGAGCAAAAATATAATAGGCCTCCTATGTGGCTATAGGCAGTGACCGTATGCGTTCCCTCACTAATCAATTCATTCAAGACACAGGGGTGTCGCCCTCGGGTTAATAATCGCATGGGATGACCCCGCATGACTCATTTTATTTCCTACACTGGATCGATACTATAAACTAAGATAGCTATACAAGTAATTAATCTTAGATAGATACCAAGTTGTCGTTATTTATAATACACGAAAAATCGACGAATCAAAGGAAAAAAAGTAAAAATATCTTTTCTTTTCTCATTTAACTAAACTGCGATAAAACCATTGTTGTGTTTTGCTGCTTTATCTATATCTGCAGCAAAATTTATCAAATAATATTACATGTCGTTTACGCTATAAGAGTAAATGGAAATTATACAATAACCTTCAGAATACAGATTAGGTAACATAACGTATGTCCAGACTAGACTATCGATTTCTTTAATACAAAAACGGGTCAAATATTAAGTAACTTTACGTGCTACGTCTGCGTACACGTAATAATTTCAAGACGTTTAAACATTACTCGTTTCGAGATTATATGTTGTTTAGAAGAAAAACTTAGTGTATTTTTATGATATTAACTGTAATTTTTTTAAATATATATATTAATGTTTAAAATTAATTATTAGGTATGCTTCTAATATGTATTTAATGACGTGTCACGTGCCAAGAGTAAAACACTCACATAAATATTGGCATAACCCGTCTTGTAGTAAAACTTGGCCCGTTTCTCAGTAGCAACACAGTCCAGATCACGCAAAATCGATGCTACATTGCACTTCACAACACCAATTCAATTATTCGAATTTGGACCGTCACTGCGTCTCGAATGGGGCTGACGTGAGACCTTCCGAGCGCCGTCAGTGACACTGCGGGACGCGGCGACCGCGCACATGCGCATCACAGCATGGGGGATGGATCGCGAAAAACCTCAGTACCCTACTGTTTTCAAACTATCGCGACATAATTGTGATTGTTCGCGTGATAAATGGCAAAGTTGTTTTGTGCAAAACTTAGGAATGCGCCGTGCTAATTTTAGCAACTGAAAGATAGGTTGAAACACAAATGGAATTTCTATTATAATTCCAATGTTATTCACGTTCACAGCTCCTAAGCCCTTCGTCGAGATATAAGATAAAAGGATCGCTTACATAATACATCGGAAAACCTTTTTAAATTCCCCGCTGTCGCAGCGCGACTCCTGACCGTGACGTAATTTATCAGTTTCTTCTGACCTTCTTTACTTCACCAGAGACTTCATTATTTTTAGGGCTAACAAATATTATATTCCACGTTTGCCTATGAAACTAAACAAGCAAATCACTGTGAAAATTCATGACATGTACGTATAACCTAACGTAAGAGTTTAAACCGAAATGTATTTTAGTATTTATATCGGCTCTAGTCAGGCATCGCGTGGCACTAGTTTTTTATTTTTTAACCCATCTAAGCAACCTTACAATAAACAAAGAATCATAAAATAAAATGTACCTACTCGAAACTGTACATTTTTTATATAATACCTTATCGAGTTTTTTTTATAGAAACGGTGACAAATGAGCCAGAGGCTCACCTAGGATAAGCTCTCCTTAGCCTATAGACACTCCTAGCTCTTGCGGAGCCGCGGGTGCGTTGCTGTCCTTTGAGGAATATGTATGCTATATGTTTAAAGGTTCCCA
Organism: Delias oraia; assembly: GCA_018230265.1. NCBI lineage: Eukaryota > Metazoa > Arthropoda > Insecta > Lepidoptera > Pieridae > Delias > Delias oraia. The sequence continues at coordinate 22,530 of DWCF01000654.1, read as the reverse complement.
CGTTGTTTTGGTTTCTGAATACCTCTGCAGAAAGATGATTCCGTGATGGTGCGCGGCACAAAATGTCTTACAAAAACACAACTGAGCTTTTTGAATGAAACACATTGAGGTGATACGGTGGATTATTATAAGTAGTTAAGATTCCTTAAGATTTTCCTATTAAAAGTATATTAAGATATTCGTATTAAATCTTTGGACATCTAACGAGATGACCACACATTGTTATTAGTGTTGGGGTGCTGAGTGAATTCGCTTTGGGGCCACCCCTCGCGAGAAGGAGAACTTGAATGACGCCTCAAAATGAGTTCAGTTCGCGTTCCAGTAAATACAGGCTTGGAGAGCTTTACCGTCTCGCTACTAACGGAATCAGAGTTAAACTACTTATCCAGATATTTAATATATTTCAACAACTATTGTTGAAGTCAAAGAGGAGAAAAAAGTGGCAGGATGGAAAACACTAACGTAGAAATAATATAAAGCCTTTTCAAAAACATGGTATACATGATATAATATGACATAATATTATAAATCACATATATTTTTTTAAAAGTAATAATTTCATTTGGAATTCCTTATCCAGAATATAACACTTTTACTCTTTTAAGTCAATATAACTTGGGGACCTTTAAATAAAAGTACCTATCCCAAAAAGGTCGGCAAGACGCCCGGGGCTCTATAAGGGCTGATGGATGTCCATGGGCGGAGGACCGCTTTTCCTAGGAACCTAATGTTTGTTTGCCACTGTTTTCATAAAAACAACTCATATCTGCGATACTACTTGTATGTAACAGACCTCTTGGTATATAATACATGCTTATTTTGAGTACCTCTAAGTGAACGGCCCGAGTGTCCACTTTAATTGTCATATTAACACGTGCTTACATACCACAAAATCTCGTATCAAACATCGCTTTATTTATGGATTGTGGCGTATATCAAACAACCCTTTTCACTCGTCACGAACACCGTTTCGGCAATGACGCAGAATTATTAAAACGTATCATACGTAAAGTGTCAAGCGAATTCTGCATTATTAAGGCTCAAACCGGAAACGATTTCACGTTGTGCGTCATATAGGGGCCCGGGCTCTATACTGTTACACCAACGTCTCATATTACAGTACTGATTGTTTCAAAGCTGGTAAAAATCGTCTTTTATCATACGTAGAGTATTAAACATTATATTCGCGTATATTAAAATATACTTTTTATAAAGAAATAAATACATAATTACTTACGAACGTCACTTAATGAAAGTTTACAGACTTCACAAACACGCCTTCTTAATATAAGAACAACAGTTGTTTGGATTAATACTTGCAGATTAATTTAAGCGTACTTAGTAATTCAATCTTTCGGCTTTCTACAAAGTTATTCACATTCAAACCTTGGACCTTCTTGCGTTAAAATCAATAACTTTAAAGCATTTAATTAAAAAGATGAGTTTGTTTGTCTCTCAAACAGTGGCGTAATTTAAGAGATTAATTTATTATTAACATTTACAGCTGATCGCTATATGAATTGTTAATTAATGTGTGCGTTATTTTGACTTTCATTGGATTTAAAACCAAAACCATCTATAAATTGATAATTAAAAATAATACAATTTGAATTTCATAACTGAACATAGAGACCGAATACAAAATTTTATCCCTATAATCTTGTTTTTTGTAGCTACACAAATGAGTGTTTTTAAGGCACTTTGTACCGCGTCCTACCAGTCACCATCTGTGGAATCAGTTACCTGCAGCAGTATTTACAAACTAATATCAATTGGGGATTTAAAAAAAAAGAGCCTGCTTATCTGTAAAAGACCGGCACCGCAGTAGCGGCTCAACATAGGCTGGGGAGTGTCTGAACCTCGTGGTATTTGCCTCCCAATTTAAAGTTTTAAAAAAATTTAAGAAATTTAGTAGTGGTATTTGACCATATTCATAGATGGATTATAGATTTTATTCTGCCGCAGACTATTTCCAAACGCAGTAGCATTCAAAAAATCTACATTTCTAAAATAAGTTTAAATAGTTATATACCAATATTGAAATAATTATAAATATATTTGTTATATAATAATATAAATTGTTATGTAATAAAATATTTATACGAATAATAAGACTTACAATAGTTACTTTAAAATTTATTCACAGTTTGATAATATTATTACGGCAAATCTAATTAAAATAATTAATTTAAAACTATAATCAGATTCTTGTAGAGGTAGTTCAAACTCAATACGACTTGCGGTTAGATTTAAAAAAAAAAGCGTACCTATCCTTAAGGCCGGCTACGCACCCGGGGCTCTAGAAGAGCTAGGTGTGTCCATGGGTGGAGAACCGTTTATAATAGGTAAGCCTCCTGCTAGTTTGCAAACCGTTTCCATATTAAAAGTATTTGAAGCATATGTTTTCTCCCGATAAATATAGATTTATAATCAATATAAATTTGAACTATAAAGTCGACACATATACGGTGCATATTCATCGTATAGGCTGGTTTTTTCTACATTGTATTACATCCAATTTACATAGAAAATTTATATCTGTAGTAAAATAAACAAGCACTGACCCAAATTGATATATTTTTACTGCATGTTTTTTATCTTCAATCTCAGTAACAAGCTATCAATCTATAAACTCAAATTAGGGTCTTATAATTTACTGTACTATAACAAATATCGCTCTAAAACTTCACAGTGAATAAATATCCATACATGATTGGATTACATACATACCTTTTAAAAGTTAATTTACATTTTCCTTATCGGGCATGTTTTCATTTTCCCGAGTTTTCATTACAAATGTCATAGGTCTATGCTTTGTTACTTACCAGCATGTGCATACATTCTTTGTGATTAATTTTTTAAAGTAATTAGTAATCCTCATTAGGAGATTTTTTTTTGTACGTGCGCGCAACGAGAAAGGATTACTAATATAAAATTCTGAATGTCACACGAAATTTGGGTTATATACATAAAATAAAGTCAAAAATACTTATTTTATAGCGGCTTTTTGTAAATGGTAAACATCTAGTTCTCTTATATTATAAACTTTGCTTGACATCATTTTTTTCGTTTTGACACAACAAATGGACTTCGGCGAGACAGTGACAGAATATTTAACGCATATTTAGGAGCAAGGGTAAGAATTATTGTGTAAAATGCAAACCTATTATAATATTAACATTGCAAATACAATGCTTTATATAACAGGTAATGTCCATGAATAAGTCCATGAATAATAAGAGCCAAGGCGGTTGCTAATTAATTAGGATTACAATGATTTATTAAATAAATGTCTTAATAACAAATATGCCTAGAACTAACTTAACGAACTATATAACTAGTAGAAATATGTTTGGAAAGTAATATTGATTATGTTAGAAACACGCAACGGTTACACAATGAAATATGAACCGCAGTACGCCCCGCTACACTGCGGGCCGGCTGAGTGACATTCCCAGGAAGTGTCACCTACATTATCATATTATTATTGACCCAATATAATACAAGCTGAACTCGCAAACGTTGCTCTGTCAGATACATTATCTGGAGATAGTGAAAGAAGCGCGAAATTATAAGTTTGTATGTTGTTCTTAATGCTGAATCATAAATTAACTGCGATCGCCAAAGCGTCTGGCAATCATGGCGATTATAGCAAGTACCCCCTATGGTCCAAAGGTCCAAAATAAAACATTTAGGGGTAAGAAAAAATAGATATTGACCACTACAAATAACACCTCACATAGAAAATTATTTATTTTTAGTTTATTGTCCGAAAATTTAAAACGAAACGAAAGAGTGACGCCTAAGATTCGTTATTAACAATAGAATAATCAGTACATTTGTTTTTATCTTACGGTTTTTAATTACGATTGATAGATGATCACTTACATTGTTTAGGAATGATCTTGGACTTTTCGCCAACGGTGAAAAACATATACAACGCGAGACGGGTAAATTAACAGATACAACACACCGGCTCAATATTTCGAATATGAAATTAGGCTCGGATTTAATTCTATTTTGCGTATCAACAATGCGAGCGAAACACATAATCCATCCACGTATTGGATATTCGTCAAAATGTACAATAGATACATTCGGGATTAAATATACTGACAGCCATTTCCATAAATAGGGATTGTTTAAAATTATAGTGGTGTTTGATAATAATTCGGACGTATCTTTTTTTATTGTTTAGCGAATAACGGAGCAAACTGGTCTTCTCTATATTAAGTGATCACTGCATGGACAACCGCGCCACAATTGCTAGTGTTGCCGGATTTTTCGCCGCTTAAGTGTAATAATTTCAAAGGCCTCCGATATCCTCACTCAGCGAAACACAATACAAGTAGTGTTGCTCTCTATTCTGTCCCGTGGTATCACTTCGGAGCCAGCTCAATTTGTGCGTCAATTTGTGCTTCAGCATGGCTCTCCCACGAGTGATACTAATTGCATACGTTGCATAAACGCCCTAAACAAAAAAAGACATCTATATAATGCAAAATGTTCATGAGTTATCCATCATTTGTCTATTAAGCAATTTGTCATTTTTAAAATTATTCACAGTGATAATCACGACACAACTATTGCTAGCCTCGTGTAACAACATATGATGGATGGAAAGGGGAGACTAATTGTTTTTTTTTATAATGTTTATAAAAGCTTGGCGTAAAAAAACTTAAATTAAAAAAAGAGTCCCGATGTTGAAATGGCAAGTCTATATTTTAAGTGGAGCATCCGTTTCCGTCATTTTCCGTGCATCAAAACCGCATCGCTGCCTTTAATTTGGTTAATGCTTTGTTTGAATAAATTCCGCTGTAATAATGAACCATAAGGAAGTTCATTCACTGGCGATATAAAGGACCTCTGGCCGCGTTTCGCGGAGATGGCAATGAAACAATTGCACTGCACTCGGCAGACACTCATTAACCGTATTTAATTAGAAATTGCGCGATATCAATTCACAGCGAGAGATATCATTAAAACCAACAGAAGTTTCATCTTCGATTATTTAAATAGTTATTGAGGGGATAGAGCTTTGACTGTTACTTACTCAGCCGTGGTAGAGCCACGATGCCTATGCTGACGCACTTATTGGGTTGGTTTGTCTTGGTACTGCGGCCTCATAGAATAAAAGCGTCAAACAGTACTTGTACTGTAATTCGCTGACAAAATGAGGCCTATAATAAAATGAGCCTTAGAAATAATAAGGATATGCGGCATTACCAGCAACACAACCAAGGCGCGGAATGTGGCGTGGTTGTCCATGACTGGCGGTGATATCTTACGATAAAGGAGACCCGCCGGCTCCGTTGCCTGATATATCATAGAAAAAGATTGTCGTTTATAAAATTATCAAATCCCCTAATCTCTTAAGAATACCACACACTTTTTTAATTATAATAAACTGCCGCTGCATAATTCGGTGAAAGCGCAGCTGGAATTATATATGTACTGATATTTAATTCTAAATGGAAGCCTTTATTAACCTATGTAATTGTATAATCCAACCAAATAAGAGGATATTTAGTAATATTCATATAAAAAATACATTCTGATTATTTCAATGCACTCACGGTCTATCGATTCAAAAATACCTTAGAGACGGCAGTAAACCTCTCCATTGATCTTAATGCAAAAGAACCGGTCCCTAAATTTCGCCATTGACACCTATTTGACAGGTGGAAATAAATGTTCCTGTAGTGGTGAACATCGCCGGCGCCCAACAACAGCGATTACGTTGACGTGATGGGAATTCTGAACTACATTAGGTAGTCGGCCGCCTTGAAAAGAAATCATTTAACATTGTATTCACGTCTTTATATGAGCCGACTGTTTTATTCACAGTTTTAAGCACTAAAAGCTTTCAAGAAGTTTTTAAGAAAAAAGCTCGATGCATACCTACCGAACTTGTCGCCGATTGTGTTAAGAAAATGGACATAAAACGTAGATATGGAAGTTTGAAAAAGCTTTTATTGTATTTCAAATGCACGCCGGGCTTATTTAAATTGACGTACACAACTCGAGACGGAAAAACATTGCACGAAACACGCCATAGACACAAACAGACAACAAAAGAAACTGTTTTAAATAACATGTGTATCAGCTAGACTTAATTATGATTCACAAAAATTTAATTTCAACAATATTTTTCTAAAAGAGTTTAATAGTTTATACACTACGATGGTGCTGCCTTTATGTTTAATACAGTTATAAATATTCCGTTTCATACGAAAGTCTAATAAATAATTTTCACTACTAACTTTACCTATAAACTGTGAGCATAGAAAAGTACAAATATACGTTCGTTATGAAATATTAGCCTTCGAATAGGGCTGCCTTCAAAAATTCTACACTTGTGGACACCATTGCAGTACCAGATTAGATTTTTTTTTATTCTATTGAAGACAACGGAGCAGGGTCTCCTATATAGTAAGAGAATACCGCCGCCCACGAACAACCCCGCCAAATTCTCACAATAGTTGTGTTGCCAGCTTTTTACGCCGCTTAAGCAGTTTTTTAAGGGCCTCCGATATGCTCAATTACTCTGCGAAATACAGTACAAGTACCGTTTCACGCTGAGTATCCTATGAGCTCGTGGTAGCCGAGCCGGCCCAATTTGTGGGTCAACATATGCTTCAGCATGGCTCCCCCACAAGTGCGGCAGTATTAAGACACTCGCTCGGCTATTACGCTACTTGGCTTCATTCATTAGGAGTAGCATACCCCTAATGAATCTTTAAAAAAACTATTTATAAAAAATTGGTTTGAACCATATTATTTCCCGCTTAGATACGGTTTCATCCTTCAAGGCAAACATCCACACATACAGTTTATCGTCTTAGTAATACAATAATATAAAATCAAAAAATGCAGCAATACCCAACTAGCAATGTTTAATATGGTGATTAAGAGGCTCCTGGGTGAAAGCTATTATGAGCTATTGTGACGCCATGAATCGATTACGCATTCTGAATAATTTATAAATTAATTAAAAATTGGATTCGGCCTTTCGAGGGGCTATACCCGAGCGTATGTCTTAACACAGCCTTACCTGTGAGAGAGCTAACTCACGCACTAACTGGGCTGAATTGTTCAATAAAAAATCCAATGCATATTACCAATGCAGTTATTCCAACCCTAATATCAGCGGTCGTCGGCCCAGCGGCGCCGGCCAACATCGATTCCAAGCGACCTCACCTACTGCTACAACCTACTAAACCTATGTGGCTTCATTTGCTAATTTGAATTCTAACCAATTAAAATGCTTTTAAACACTCACATAATATCATGTCGCAAATGCCGATGGAACGTTTGATGATGATTTGTGAACGTGACTGTCATCAATCAAATGATGATATTTTATTTCTATTTCATTATCAGCCTATCAAGTCCACTGCTGGACATAGGCCTCCCCAAGGACGCCCACCTGTTACGATCTTGAGCGATCTGGATCCAGCGGTTGCCGGCGACCTTCGTGAGATCTTCTTTCCATCGCGTGGCGGGACGTCCCACTCTGCGTTTCCCGGTACGCGGTCGCCACTCGAGAACCTTTCCTCCCCATCGGTTATCGGTTCGTCGAGCGATGTGGCCAGCTCATTGTAACTTCAACTTACTAATACGGCGGACAATATTTTCTATTTATTTCTATTTAGTACATATATATTTCTATGATTTATATATATAATAATATAATTAAAGATCATCACCCTAATCTATATTAAAATTACAAATCAAAATATTATTTTATATCTAATTAGCTGACAGTGTATCCTCGACTCTTCTAATATTATAATTTCCAAGAGAAAATAAATTTTCTCTATAGTACAAAGTGACCAATAGCTTAATTTTAATGGTTGGACTATGCACATTATATAGGCACATAACTTTCAACAAAAAAACTATCCTTACAAATAAATAGAAACGATAAGTTAGTGTTACTATAAATTTCATTACTCTTTGATATACTTCAAACTTGTACGTGGCTATAACCGAATCAGACATAAAAGGTATGTAAATATTAGCTGAACCTAATACGATTCCCTTTGTTGCTCCCGACCTTTAACGTTTTATTTCGCCGCGCATCGCACCGGCAGGCCATATGGCTTTGTTATTTTAGAAAATAAAATTAAAATGAGACGTCGCATTTCCTTTCTTCAGAGTTTGAATAAAAGCATTACAACCGGAAACCACAGAGAACATGTGAACATCTTTTTTACAAGTAATAAATAAAAAATAAACAATTTCGGAATATGCTTTATTTACCCAAATACCTAATATATTACTTATTTTGCAATCTCAACATTTCAAACCTAACGCCAAAGGTTACGGATGTTTATGACATTAAAATAACCTTCTAATAAACTAAAACCAGTCGGTAATCTTACAAAAGGAGCATATGAGCTGCCAGTAGAGGTATTTCCAAACCAATACGACTTGGGAACCGTTTAGAAAAGAGCGTACAAATTCCTTTAAGGTCGGCAACGCACCCGCGGCTCTGTAAGGGCTAGGGGTGTCTATGGGCGGAGGACCGCTTGCCTTAGGTGAGCAACCTGTTCCCTTGCCACACTATTGCCTTGCGCTCTGTCTCCCGATTTTTATTAAAAAAACATAGGTATTGCTAGTAAAAACTTAGAACTACCAAATTGACACAAAAAAAACAATTATTTACATATATGACCTATATGATTGAAAATCATATAGGAATTAGTTCCTTCAATGCTCTTCTCGTACATGTACGAGTGCATTCTTGACGTTTTCAATTGACCACGTAAATGACATGACGTGGCGATAACGTTCAATTACGTTACCTTTATAATTGTCGTGTTGGCTGTATCGAGTTGAGAGAAGCAATGAGGCTTTTAAGGAACGCTTAATTAACGTTAGTCGTTTACATAGTAGCGCACGTTGACAACATCACGGGCGATTAAGCTGCACGTTGGAGCCAGTGGTGACGTCATACAATAACCCCTCGATGGCTTTTACAACATTCCCCCTAGGGCATGGATGTGCCAAGTCACAAGAACTGACTAATATACATACGTCTTTATTTATGGAAATACTGTTAAAAAACTTACGTTATCTATTGATATAGATGGAACAAATTTAATATGAACTCCAAAAATATAGCACAAAAATCAAATAATAACAAAATATTTATGAAAATTATTACATATAAAAAAATATAAAAAATAATTAAAAGTATTAATATAGTAAAAATATTAAAATAATTTAAAAATAATTAATTAATAATAGTCATACCAAAATAGACTTTTTTATAATAACTGAACCGTTTTGCGGTCGAAGGCGTAAAAGTTAATAAAGAATATAAAAATTTATGCCTGTCACTCTTTATGAACAAAATGTCATATTGTTTTAAATGCTGAGTCGTGTTAGTACGTAATGGCGATAAGGAGTGATAAAAAAATATTTTATATTAAATACTAAAACTGTTTATAATTTAAGTGAATTAAGAGCCTTTACTGACTTAATAGACTACTGTCGTTTCTTTACTTTCAGAAAAACAATATCAAGGTTTTTTCACAGCCTGAACTTAGTTTTAAATAAATGTCTTATATGTGCATTTATCTACATCAAACTAAGTTGACATCAAAATGAATTAGACGAGTACCACTTGGATTTAAAATTTATAGAACCAGACATTATTGGTCTCTTTATTATAAAATTCTGCTCGAAAACAAGCACAAACTTCTCGGCCCGAAACACAATGGCTTTAAGGGTCGTGCCTTCATTAAATATTGATAACAATGGCTTACATTTTGTTTATAATTACGACTGATTTGAACTGTTAAAAAGTTGGCGCTATCTTAGGTTACTTTATACGGTCTTAACACAAAACCAAGAGCTAAACACTTAATTAAACTTTAAATGCAACCCACAACTTTACGCTTTTACTTCCCGAGTGTTTGGTAACATTTAGAATTAAAACTTCATAATTACAAATAGTACAATTACATAAGTTTAAATAATTAAAAATTATACTACAATTAATCTTACAGTTATAAAATCACACACGTTATGAAATTATCGAATATAAACACGGATTTTTTAAACTTTTATATATAATTTTATGAAAATTTAATAATTCTCTTCTTTTTATTGCCTCTATGGTAAGAGATTACCGCCGCATATGGACAATCACGTCGCTAGCAGCATTTTGGTTGTGTTGTCAGTCAGCGAAACACAGCACAAGTGCTGGTAACGTAAAAGTAATTTTTTTTATCACAGAATACTGTAATTGAAACGGTACTTGTCCTGTGTTTCGCAGAGTGAGTGAGGATTTCAGAGACCCTTTAAAAGCCGCATAAGTAGCGTATAAAGCAGGCAACACAACCAATGTGCAGACTGTGGCGCGGTTGTCCATGAGCGGCGGTGATCTCTTGCCATATAGGAGACCTGCTCGGTTGTCCGCTATACTTTAAAAAAACCTATCGTTTTTCGACCAAATATCGATTGTAATACCCCAAAGTGCACTACAAAGTTATCAGTAACTCCTTTGCTAGCTTTGGCTGAAGCGGGTTGAGTCACCCACTTCAAGAAGATACGAGGAGGGGTGGGGTTGGGGGTATTAACTACGAGTGCTCTGTTTGGTGGTGCGCCAGCCGCGATGTCCCACTTTCACACAGATAGTCTATTTAAGACTACTTCCTTTCAACTTAGGCTTTGTAAGTAATGGGAAACCGCACGCCACAAGCCACATCAATTATTGCACTCGGGGGGATTTCTTTGGAGCACGAATCGCCTGCGAACACTTTCGATCGTTATATCCACCCGTACATTATGTTTTTATTTATTGGATATAACAATAATTATATATTTTATAACTTTTTTTGTTAACAGCCTCTGTGGCTAAAAAGTTCAAGCCTAGCACCGAAGTCCTAATGCCAAAGAAATGTTTATCCTATTTTGTTTCATTTTCACCTTAACACTGACATAATGAATCGACTCTTCATTGGCTTTCGGTACTTTGTTCGACGGTCACTGAATTATTAATCACTAATATTAACTTGCGCCTTTAGCCGCGTTGAAATATTCAACATAGCTTTTTCACTGAAACAGCGCGTTCTATTTAATGAAGTAATGTTAAACATCAATGTTTTCTACGAAGAATAATCTATAATTTCCCGGTGTCATAAACATAATACACAAAGACACATGACGCCACAAACCAAACGGCATCTAAAACACTAGTTCATTTTCTATATTATTATTTTTTGATTGGATTAAATTTATCAATTTTTAATGCTTTTATTAAGGGCCACGCTTTAACTATTTGAATTCTTTGCTTTGATTGCACATTAGTGTTGCCCAAATGCAAGACCAACACCAAGACCGCATAATTTTAGCTAGGCCAAGACTGACCAAGTAAGACCGGAGAAAGAACAAGACTAAGTCAGCAAGAATCTTGCGTCTAGCTGCTATTTTTTTGATAGTGATTTTTGGATTTTCTCATTGAATCTTTAGACATATTTTCTAAATCTTGTTGGTCTTTACTATGGATATGCTAATTCAATCTCATAATGTTCCTACTCTGATAGGTTTTTCTAAGATCTGAAGTAAACTTTAATAAATATCAATAGTCTAATAGGTATATTCAAGACTTGCTGCAAGACAAAGACCAAAACTGGCAGCGCAATAGCAAAACCAAGACCAATACCAGGTGTATTGGCGCAAGACCAAGACTAAGCGACTTGCATTTGGGGAAAACTATTGAACATACTAACTCGTTACAAACCAAAACACAAATAAACTGATTTATAATTAAGTATATATTTATATTTCTTATATAAAAATCAGAAGGCATGCGAGCATGAGGCTTATGTAGAACATAGTCTTCAATGGTCAGCAGGATCGCGCTTGCTTTTCTTGAATAAATACGCCCTCTTTTACAAGTGCCCCAAAATACCTATGACTACAAAATACCTACCTGCAGCTGATGAAATGCATAAAAGCGCTCAACTATGGATAGATTGTAAATTATTATAACGGCAAAGCGCAAACGTAATTTAAGAGTAAAAATATTAAATTTCATTCCAACCAATCAATTGGCCAGCGAGAAAACTATGTTTATCCTGGAAATATCCTCGCAATCATACTTTAAACAAGTGCGGAGAAATGAAACACTTTAAAGTGAGCAAATGCCACGGCATGAATAAAATATGCGTCTGGAGTATTTGGATAAAACTCCCTTCCCAGAAGTCTGGGGTCACTGAACCAGACAAGGAAAACGTCCCATGCCGATCGTTTGTTACAATTACAGTCTTGTCAGCTTTGTTGTGGTGAAAGTCGGCGGCAAGTGACTGTCGGGTTGAAATACACGCCAAGCGTAGGTATTACCTAAGCACTACTTTAATCTTTGTACCCAAATACGCAACTGTATTAAGACGAGATGAGCATGTTTTATGGTATTTCATAAAACTATTTTTAATGGTATAGCTAACAGTGGAGCAGATGAGTGTCTCCGTAAAACTGCGCCAGTCTTCACTTTGGTTGTGTTGCTGGCTTTTTACGCCACTAGACAAGCCGTATCATCATAACAGTTCTTTACAAAAAACCTCACGGTAGATTAGAAAAATTGTTTTTAGATAGTTTTACTTTACAAACGTTATATAATGATTTATTGCGAACTTGAAAACTATTACATTTGGAATTTAAGGCTGGCTCAAAATAAGATTTAATAAAAAAGGCGCTATTCGTCGTAACACAGGCTCTGGAGAGAATTTGATAGGAGAGAAAGTACATCAGAGCCGTGTGCACCCTTGTTCAAATGTACATTACTCCGGGATCTCTAAAACATGTTATGCTACCTATCATTGAATAAATTGAAATATTATATTAATAAAAAGACAATAGTTAAGGTCGTCCTAAAATTGACTAGAGTTATTAGGAAATACTGTCGCTTAGTATAAAAAACAAACCCGGCTGAGTTTCATGGCCGTTTTCTCGAATCTGGGCGCGTTTGGGAATAAAATATAAGATATGTAAATAATGTTTTAGCTCCGTGGTCCTGTGTTTTTCTTAATTTGTACAACGGAGCAGGCTAATATTCCGAATGATAAGAGATCACTGCCAACTATGAACAACCGCACCACAATGTACACTTACGTTGTGTTGCCAGCTTATGACGGCACTTAAGCGGTGTAATTTCAAGGATCTCCGATATGCTCATTCAATCAACGAAACACAGTACAAGTAGGTACTGATTCACGCTGATATTCTGTGAGCCCATAACGCTTTGGAAAAGTCAGACCAATTTGTGTTTCAGAATGCCTCTCACACGTGTTACATTTAAGTACTCTGATATATACACGTTATCATATGATTTTCTAACTTGTAGTTACAAGAGGATAAGACTTAGGTAATTAAAACATAACTCACGACCAAGTATTGCGCCGTAGAACCCGAGTTGTTTACAAATCATATAAAGATTCTCTATAGAATGTCCATGTAACAGTGATCGAGTGGCCATATGATTTCCCCGGGGCGCTGTGCCGACAAAAAAATCAACGCCGGCACGTGACCCTATTGATTGTACGGGGCCAAACGAGCTTTTGAGCGTTGTGGGAATGTTAGCTTTGTTTTGTGTGCCGGGCTATACCGGCACATTGTTTACAATGCTGGTATGGAAAATTCATTGCTTGGAAAATACTGGACTGCAATGGATTTACTGTAAAAGTTCATAGCTAAAAACGTTACAAAATAAAGTTTTACACTGACGAACTATAGGGGCGTCTCGTCCGACGTGATAACACAGGTTCAGAGAATACTCAGCGTGAAACGATACTTAGATATCGGATAGATATCGGGGGTCCTAAAAAATATGCCGTTTGAACGGCAAAAAAGCCGGAAACAAAACCAGAGCGCGGATAATGGCGCGGATGTCCATGGGATGTCCATGGGCAGCGGTGATCTTTTACCATAAGGGATACCCATCTGCTCAGTTGTCCGCCATACCACAAAAAAAAGAAAAAAGTTACACTCGTCTGGACCCGGCTTTAGTAATTTATACTGAGTTATACTACAAATTTTAAATATTGGCAAAAGGGATTGTTTTTGAGTGAGGATGATTGTTGAGTGCTAAATTAAATTAAAAGAACAATTTATGGAGGCCACGTCCAACGAAGGAAGGTAAAATAAGGAATAAATTATAACTTTGTACTTCAATTACAAAATTTTGCCTTTGTACAATAATCACATTGAGGCGATTTGTCTATTTTAAATATTAAATTAAATAATTATTGAAGTAATGAAAGCTGAAGTAATTATTAACATCAATGATATACAAGACAAGCGAAACTATAGTATTTTTTTATAATATATCGGACAACAGAGCAGGTGGTTCTCCCATATGGTGAGAGAATACCACCGCCCATGGACAACCGCGCCACAGTCCGCGCATTGGTTGTGTTGCCAGTCTTTTACGCCACTTAAGCGGCATTTTAAGGGCCTCCGATATGTTCAGTCACTCAGCGAAACACAGTACAAGTACCGTTTCACTTTGAGTATTCTGTGAGTCCGTGGTATCACTTCGTATACGTACACGTTAAACTATTTCTAAATCCGACAATATATATCAAAAAATGCTTTGCTTCAGAACTATGGTCAATACCATTCGTACGAAATTTATAAGATATATTTGCTTATTTATAATTCATAATTTGTTTTTATGAACTTCTGACAGAATGCAATCTTTCATAGTCGCACAATTTCCCCGGTCTATTTGCGACAGAGAAGCAATTAAGCATACAAATGACTGAATAAATTGAACTACCCAGGAGTAATGCCGGTGCGACTTTGGAAGACATGGAAACTCGAATAATTTGATCTTGTATCAGGGCAGCATGCACAGGGCGTCTTAGATTACGAAACTATTGAGTTCAAACATTTCAATTTTCATAAAAATGCAACAATTTGTACTTATTAGTTAAACTTTTGAGAGAACTAAAGTCAATTGAGGGCCAACCTATCCACAAAGACATTAAAACACTCCATCGATAAAACTTTTCCATTCTTTCAAAGACGGCAGTCATTTTTAGTAATTGTTGTTTCAGCCCTCATTGTTAAACATTTGGGGTGCGTTCATTAGTCTATTATTATCTTGACACGTGGTTCAACCAAAATGAAGAAATAAGCAACCCTATTTTTGCGATTAACGATCGTAATATACTCACAAAATATGTTTTGAGAGCCTCGTAGCTTTATGGTTTTAAAAGTGTACCATGAAGCGAGAGGTATCGGGTTCTAATCCCGGTCCGGACAATTATAAATTTATTCGATCTCTCTCGGAAGGGCTTGACAGTAGCCGGGCGAGTGTCTTAATAAAGTCGTACCCGTGGGAGAGCCATGCTGAAGCATATGCTGATATACTAATTGGGCCGGCTCGACCGAAGTGATACCACGGCCTCACAGAATACTCAGCGTGAAACAGTACTTGTACTGTATTTCAAAGACTGAGCGAGCAAGTCGGAGGCACTTAAAAGTGCCGCTTAACCCTTAATAGCCTAGAGTTTCAATTTTGGTACCAATCTTTAAAACCAAATGTTCACATTACTATTAGTTTTTTTTATAGGTTGGCTGTATTTTACTGTTGTATAATATTCTTTCCAACGAAACTAAAAAAAATCAAATGTCATTATTACTTTACTTTTTCTATGACATATTACTTGCCCGGCAAAAATGAACAAGTAAACGCAACTTACTAAGTTTTGTTGAATAGAAATTTGATATTTTTTTTCTGAAGAAATATGTAAAATAAATATTGTGATTTTTTTTAGCTATTTTTCACTTCATCTAGACCCTCAAGCAAACACAGTAATATTAAAAATAAATCACTTTCGTAAATCAGACTATTAAGGGTTAAGCGCCTTAAAAAACCGACAACATAACCAATGCGGGGACTGTGGCGCGGTTGTTCATCGGCGGCGGAGATATAGGAGACCAACATGCTACGTATTCCGCTATAGAATAATATATATATAGTTATTAAAAAAACAACGTCTTAATTGTAAAACATAAGCTGTACAGGTAGGTATACACATTTATAAAAAGGTTAGAAGTTTCTACATTATGACTAGAGCGTACGCCGTGTATCTAATTATTACGCATTGCTTAGTTTAAACAATTTAATATAGAAGGAATCCAGCACGCTGCTAGCGGTATGGCAACGTTATTTAATATTAAATCCACTGATAACGCAAGCCATTTCTGTACCAAATTAAATTTGGCAATGGAGCGTTGCAATAAATTAGACGTCGCCGTTACGCCGGCGAAATTTTAATCCATACCAAGATATACGTTAAATGTGATAATTTCGAAAAATGTATTTAAATAGTAATTTTCTGATTAGGGAGCTTAATACGCTAACGGTCGTTACGTTACCCGCGTGCCCTTGTATCATTATGGGGCGAAGGACATTAATATTAAAGACGTGAAAAATTATGTGGTATGTCTGCTTCCTGTTAATATTATTATTAGCATTGAATTTGTGACAGTAAAAATATACCCGGACTCGGATTTAAATCCTAAAGAAAATCTTACACTTTATGCGAGCTACAATCGATTTTTTTTAAATATATAACATATACACACGAGCAGAGGGCTCATCCACCACCGGTGGATATCACTAGCGCCAGCTGGGTCGCCATTCCGTTACCGGCCTTAAAATTATAGGTTTTTCTACGATTGTGCGAATATCATAAAGTACTGAACACATTATAAGATATTACTTGTGTTATCTAGATGCACTAACTAAACTATATAAACACTTTATTATATACAGACTAAAATATATAATTCGATATGGGAGTTTAAGTTATTCAAACGACTCAAACCATAAAGGAACCGCATTCGGAACTGAGACGCCACAGAGGCCACAGATTGAGTTCGTTTACAAACGGCAGGATTCCCTTAACGTAATTCATAGTATTTCAGACGCATTTAGATGTAGAAGCTCTTTTGGCGAGTCAGTTCAGTTGAAATTTCACATTTAATAGCATAATCTAAAACCAACATTTTATAGCTGTCGCAAATTTTGGTGAACACGCCTACCTACTCGATAAAATTTAACTGTTATACAGAATATATAACTTAACAACAGAAAACTTTACACGGCATCTGCCGGGCCCTTACGCAGACACATTTATATTTATATTTCACTTACCATAGGTATGCAATAACTACGTGATTAGGTGTATGTAATATTTTTTTTTATAAATTGAAAACGGTGCGTGAAGGCGTGTCACTTGGAGACAAAAGATAACCACAAGGAACAACCACACCATAATTCACGCGTTGATTTTTGTGGCCGGAACTTTTACGCAAATAACATAACACACTATTAGAAGCAGGTGTTCTGTTAATCTGTGCTATCATTCTGGACAAGCAGGCACAATTAGTGCGATAAGATTAACAACTACTTTTCACCGGTGGGAGAACCTTGCTGAAACATATACTGACGCATTAATTGCGCCGGTTTGTCTGGATCGATACCACGGGCTTACAGAATACTCAGCGTGAAATGGTACTTGTACTGTATATCACAGACTGAGCGAATAAGTCGGAGGCACTTAAAAGTGCCGCTTAAGCGGCAACACAACCAATGCGCAGACTGTGGTACGGTTTTTCATGTGTGGCGGTATTCTCTTACCATATAGGAGACGCACCTGCTCCTTTGTCCGCTATATAATAAAAAAAAATCGTGTAATTGATTGTCACTCCAAAATTATTGAATATTCATATTGAAAACAAACAATATCTTTATGTGTAGGCTTCGTTAAATTTTGCATGTGATAAAATGCAAATGGAACTCATTAATTATGCAATCAGAATGTAACCTCTACCACACAGCACTTGTAACTATCGATAAAGCTTTTGGCGATATTAAATTTGTATGACGTACCACTAAACGATATAATTTCGTATGCGCCGGGTTATAATATATTGTGTTCAAATCCTCGTCGTTTTTATCTCATACTATTGTATGAGAATACACGGGCTCACAGAATACTTCGCTGAGTGAGGATATCGGTGGCCCCCTGATATTATAGTGCAAAAGTGGCGTCAAAAGCAGGTGACACAACCAAACCACGGATTGTGGCGCGGTTGTATAAGGTGGACAGACGACCTTAAAAAGGTCGCCGTAGGAAGCTTGATGCAAGTCACCTCCGACAGGTATTCATGGAGATCTAAGGGGGAGGCCAATGTCCAGCAGT
The DNA here is from genome assembly GCA_018230265.1 of Delias oraia. Taxonomy (NCBI): domain Eukaryota; kingdom Metazoa; phylum Arthropoda; class Insecta; order Lepidoptera; family Pieridae; genus Delias; species Delias oraia. Next base: position 4,300 of record DWCF01000654.1, on the reverse strand, counting down.
GGGCGTCTTACTGCTAAAATGATGATGTCCATTATCTTTGAAATTTAAGTTTTTATTAATTATTTACGTTTTACATTGATATTTCTAAAATTTCTTATTTTATTTAAATTTAGTATTTTTTAACTATCTTTCACCTCCGTTTGATTTCCGACTCAGTTTTAAATCAACGCTGTTGTAATTCGCACCTATCACACGAAAATGAATGACTATGTATAAAGTAATAAAGTTAAAAGTGAAACATATGAACCCAGTTCAACGTCCTTTAATGAGATTATCCGCTACGGATGAGCTCCTGTCTACATACGACTTACATTACTTGCAATATGAGGATAGAATTATCGTTCTATCGGAAAATAAACCAGAGCATAAAGCATGAGCAAGCAAAATGTTTGGATATTATTTTTTCATACGCTTTGATTTGTTCGGAACGTGACAAGTCACGCTTGTGTTTGCTTACATATGCTGTAGGTATATTAACATTATGTTCATTTGTTCTATTGTTTTAGGGACATACAGACAGAATGTGCATTTGGTATAAACGGCACTCTATGGACATACTTAGCCCAAGCTGGCCGCGGGTGCGTTGCCAGCCTAACGCTTTTTAAAAGCCTATTAAAGCGTCCATTAACATTACAACAAAGTTACTAATTGCTATTGTATAGCGATAATATATATTCGTATTGTTTTACAAACGCCACATCATCTATCTTTCTTTGATTGGTTAAAACAATTATAGAATTTATTCTTTAAAACAATTTCAAATGCATTTAAGTAACTTCAAAAGTACTTTTAAGTTATATTATTGTTAAAAAAATGAATACAAACTTTACAAATTTACTATTTATTTACTAATTTTACACATTACATATGAAGGCGCCTCGGTGTTTCGAGTGTCAAGAAACTTCAAAAGTGACAAGGACGTCGGTCAATCAGGGTTTTTTTAGACGTTTCTTCAGTTTGACAGAACCCCGTGCTCTTTTGTGCGTGAGAACGAACTGATAATAATCCATTTACATTGCGCTTCACAAAACATGCTCGGTGAAGTGTCTCTCTTTAATTATTGAAATCGAATGTGCTGAATATAATAGCGTAGCTATTTTGTGTGCCATCGTGTGTAGTCGAATATTGTTATCCTTAAAAAAAGTGGCATTGGTTCTCTTCGCCCGACAACCCACGACCGCTCGACATTTATAGATGAACTCCGAAGATAATGATAATGGCCAAGTTACGTTATATAATATATCGTACAGCATATAATAGTGTGTCAGTGTAAAAAAAATTAAAATTCTAAAAGCGAGTGCCATGTCTCAAAGATATTGTTATAAACATTCATAAGCATTTTCATCAATGGAGCGACGAGACTAGAGCTCTTATAAAAACCCTCGTGGCTCTAAGCTAGACTCATGAATATTTAACCCTGTTCACAATCTACAAGGACACTGCAGTATCTTCAAAGAGTAATTATATTCTAATGGAGGTTTTTCCCTAATTGTGTTGGCTGGGGCTGTAAAAAGATCTAAAGTTTATATAAACCTTACGAACAATACCTACATTTACGTTACTATATTAAGTGTATTTAATGTTACGGGATAGGATATTGCATGTAGATTCATTTGGATTTGTGAAAGTTTAATATTGCAGATCGTATCCCTCATGGGTATCCGGGAAGCAAGGAAATCGCCTGGCGAAATAATAACGTTGTGCAATATATTAGAGCATTATACTAGTGAATAGATGATTGAAATAAACAAATAAAGTAATTGATTAGATCATTTAACAATCCAAATGGCGAAGTGCGACAGTACGTGACCTAACAACAAGTGAAGAGTTATCGCGTCGTCAAATATAGGTACATCAGAAAACTTTCACTTGCTATACAAAATTCATTTGATTCCTACTAGGGACCGTCTATAGACGCCGCGCCGGTCTAATCTTTGACAATTTTATTACATTACCCGAGTGGGGTAAGCAGCGACCACAAGACATTTTCCTTATACGCACATTTTAAATTCGTTATATCTTTCGAGTGTAATGTCCGAACCGGATCGTTCAAAAAGTTATATAAAGTTGTTGAATATGACTTCAATTTGAAATTTAATCTACTGAAAATTATTATTTAATTATTTGATAAAGTTTAAAACCATGGAACAAAAAGCCTGCCGTTAAAATCTTTGTTTGTAAGATTTGTTTCTTATACATATGTTGAGTGCTTTAAATATTTTTCTGCATGTGTTGGGGTCTGATGACAAAGGATTATATTCGGTGTGCAGAAAATCCTCCTTGAGGATTATGTAATAACTTGTATTTTTTCTTAAATAAATAAAATAAAAAATATTATAGTTAGATATATGCTGTCGCGACATTTATTTTAGATAATTATATGTTCTGCACAGGCGAAGTGTTTTATTTTGTTCTATAATCAATCGTAACCACAGTGTACGCGAAGGAATTGTTTCGGTAATTTTTAACACCTTACTATAAATTATTAGTTTTTATAAGAATTTCAAACTTTTAATACAATACAATATAAGCCTTTATAGTTCCATTTCTGAGTTCTATTAAAACAATGCAATATTTCCTCTTTATAATATTAACATAGATAAAATACCTTTTATATCAATCACATTATAATTATTGATAAAAAAAGCAATAACTGTTGTATTTGCCAACGTATACAAATATTTTCGAATATTTTCTCCAAGTTTAATTCGCTTCGTTGATTAAATCAGATAATATCTAACAACACAAATATTGGAGCGAAAATTCCACAAATTAAAGCATAACTACAGGGCTGTCACGCTGTCAAAATAAACGTCTATCTATTGACGCGGCCATAAATGTCCAAAGAGAATGGAGAAATTTATATCATGTAGTTATTGGACGATAATAATTTTCCAAATATATATTCAGCTATAAATTATACATATAATACCTACCCAGGCATAATTGTGATCCAGATATATGATACAGCTTCAGGTTGTATTCCCATAGTATGCAATTAGCTCCAAAGCATCTACGTCCAATATGCCAGCGATTCTGTTTAGATCTAATTAAACGAGAATATTGAATAATTATTTAATAAGAGCCTTCATAGTTCACGTATAAATGATAGTCGTCACATAGAATATGTCCAGAATGTCTAGTAAAAATGAATGTTCTAAAAAAATACACGAAATGCCTGTAATATTTTAAGCTGAGTAGTATTTTGTGTTTTGAGAGTTGTGTTTGTAAGCTGAAGGATTTTACAAATGATTACATCATAGTCTCTATATAATACATTACTACGTTCTTGAGTAGGTACTTCGTAAATAATACGATCAGTGGTTTTTAAAAAATATATTTATAGATGTAATTACCAGTACGGCGTAAATTTCGTCTAATGATATAAATTATGTGCGGTATCTGTGAGTGTTCGTATGAGGAACGTTGAAAACCGGCCCCCCAGCACTTGTGATGCATACAACTAAATTTAGTTTTTCTAAATACTAAATTGTAAACAGTTTTTTGAATAGGTTAGCTTGAATAAATAAATAAATAAACCGAGTTCTAAATAAGAAGAAGAACACGAGGAAGAAAAATAAAGCTATCGTCATTTAATGCGAATGAAAGAGAATGGATTGGCAAAGTTATTAATAATTCAGTCTGATAACAACCCAGACGTCTGATTTTGATACATTACACATAAGATTTAGTGTCCAATGGCGTAAACAAAAATCCCTTTGAACCCGAATACAGCATAAAGCGAGCACGTAGGCATCCCTCTCCAAGTAACTCGATAAATTTTGCCCGCCATAAATCGAGCCGTGTCGGTACTCGGTACAACTATCGCCCTAATGGCCGCTCTAATGAAACTACGCTTTCAGAAATACTCAGGTGGATCAATGTTTATTGTTAATTTATTCTGTTGAGCAATTGCCGCTAGACTGTTTATATTACTACGTCTAGTAACTAATACCGTTTCTATAGACTTTAATGTGACTTTTTCATTGACTGGCGTTAAATTTATTCCCGCTGGACTTATTTAACTTACAGCTAAGCCATTTAATATAATTGAACTATTCACGGATACAAAACATTGATATATATATTAAATTATTATATATATATATATATATTGAACGTCATAGCTAAATGATTTTATTTGTCTACCATGAAGCCAAAGATTTCGGGTTCGAACCTCGGTCTGGACAAATCATAATTTAAATTTATAATTTATTCGGTCCTCTTTTGCTACATCGCTTATTTTTTTGTATACTTTTAATTGTTTTATTTATATCTTGCGATATTGAAGCAAGTTGGT
>DWCF01000653.1:0-41226 GCA_018230265.1 Delias oraia | reverse complement strand
TCAGATATTCTTAGATAAATTTGCAATATCAATACTATTTAAATATCTAATAGTTTAGTATTTTATGATTACATACATATAAAATTAATTTGTTCATGGCGCTATTTCAACGACAATTATAATAGTATTAGCAAACACGTTTTATTGTGTTAGTATTTAAATAGACAATATTATTCGAATTAAACATGAGAGAATATACAGATTTTGGATTTTCCATTGCTCCTTACCTAGTATCGATAGAAAATTATATACATCAAACCAAGTGTACCTACTGTTTCCGTGTGGTTATTCTTGACCAATATAAACTAGACTCGTTTTACATCGAGATACATACACATTGTACAAAAGTCAAAACCTAACGGACTTACTATTCGGCACTTGAACTAACAAATTTGCGACTTCAAGGTCGCTTGCATAAGTTATTTCCTTACATACATATATACTCTATTTGTAAATTGAAAGGGATAAGTAATTATGATTCAATATCGGTACGGGTTCTAGTTGACGGTAATAGCTAGCCTGTGTATCGGTTCGAGTAAGAGGAAAGGGAATTGATTAGCAGTCAAACTTATCGACATTCAATGGTTGTTTTATAACAGAACCACTATTAGCTAGTAAATGGGATGGCCAGTAAAAGTGGTTCTAATAAATTGTGTAATAGAAAATCTATGTACAGACTGTATATTGCAATAACTTATAACATATTGTATACGATATGAGTTGAATAAAAATGTATGAAAGTAGGACTGCATTGATTTCCAGAAAACTAAATAGCTAACTAGGAATTACTCAGTTAAGAATTCATCATGTTTCGCCAAAAATAGGCGTATCTATAGTATATTCGATATAAATAACTACAGATTATAAATAAAAAACAAATTGTTTTAATTTAATTTCGTTAACATCTCAACAGAAACCATTACAATATGACTTATGAAGAATTAAGATTCCATATAATGCAAAAAAAGGGAAAAAGTATGCGTAAACGTAGATACTGCTATAACTAAATAGTCAGTGTAAAAAAAATATATAGGGAATTCGTAGAATTTTAGCTTACTTTATGTCTAGTCTCATAAATCAAACTAGGAACTCACCAGTAATCAAGATTTTTGGCGTTTTTGATAAAGGAATCTTCACGCTATACGCACGCAAATTGGCCGATAACGAGTTTTGGAATAATTTTCGTAACAGTGCCATAACTTTACGAACTGATATCAATTTTCTTTAATCGCGTCGTGTAACGCTGTAGAGCAACGATAACAAATAAATGAAAGCAATAAACTTTTAGAAGAATTAGAATCTAGAAACAGGTTGTGACCGCCGTCTTTCGTGACGCTCAGTGAAGTTGGTACAGGTGAACGGAAAATTAACTTAGAATGAATCCGATCACAACGTTGTAGTCGTATGACCGATTTTATACGATGTAGAAGTGGGTGTGTATTTTGACGTAGATGCTTGTTTTAGTTATGTTTGCGAGTAACCTTGAGAGCTCGTTTGCGAATTGCTAAACCTATAAATTAAATTATCAAAAAATTTTGATTTAACTTAAAATGAATGATTTAACTGACACATTTTCAAATAGGTGGAGAGTGGGTTTTTCGATATCTGATCATTGAAGATAGGTAAAAGGAGAGACTGAAAATAATAGTACTGATAGACCAAAAAAAATTGATGACGTCTTATTTTTTAAAAAAAAACCTCAATATCTCAACCACTATTGTGGTAATCAAATACTCGTACATAGTCTTGACATAAAAAAACCTAATTTTCCGATAAGGATTCATGTTTTATTGAGCCATACGTAAGCAACACGGGCTAATGGCGCATAAATTTTAGAGATCGTAACATAAAATGTTGTTTCATCGGTTTTTAATGGGAGGTAGTGTTCTCTTACCATATAGGAGACCCACCTACTCCGTTGTCCGCTATACTATAAAAAAATTGAAATCTTTTTCAGCAGCTTGAAAACTATTCATGATAAATGTCTGAAAAACAATTGAACCATTTTTGACTTGACACGAAATTCGGTCCATGAACAATGAAATAAGTGTTGAACCGTAATAATCTCCTTTTTGGTTTATTTGAAAGTCGATTAAAAATAAATCTCTTTGTATGCGTGACTTTTCAAAAACCAATTGATTACTTTAAATTATTAATGAGCTATTTTTCCGGGTAAAAATTCGATAATATTTGCTTCTATGTTTTATTTGAGATAGGTTTTTTTCTTCGTTGGAAAATATCTATTATAATAGGAAAATACTATATTTTGTAATTTGTTGAAAAGCCTATGCAACATCGTCGTCAATAAAATATTATAATTACATTTTCAAATACAGCAAATGCAGTTTAAGAACTGATATTTCGGTATTACATTACAGATAATTATTAATTAATGTTAACAATGAACATTGTCATCATCGCTTATCGTGTGCATCTTATAATTTAACGCATGTCAATTTTATTGTACGAACCTTCCTTATTACAACATCAAAGGATTTAATCTTGATAACCGAATGTGCAATCTATTTTGTAATTTCTATCAAAGATTAACAAAATAAAGAGACGTGAAATGAATTTTTCTTTATTTCAATGTGCCCCAACCTGTGTTCAGCAGACCCCCAGGTCCGCGAGTAAGCATATAGGAGTTCGCGCTGTCATCTCTGGACCATTGATTAATACTAATAATAAATAAAGTAAATACCTAATTTGATTTTTTGCTGTTTATTTAATTAAGGTCACCTTGAATGTTGTCCTTGAATTTCTAGAAGTCCGTGGCTGAAATAGGTTGGAGATCGCTACTTTAGTTCAGTAGCATTTAGACTAGGTACATATTATAAAATGTTTCATTGTCAGATCGAAAAAGCTATACTTTTCGTATTTACGTAACTATCTAATTGTAAACTTAATATATTTGTAATGTAATTTAACTGTGGTATACTTGTTGTCGTCGCTCCTAAAGTAATTAAGGCTGTTTAATATATTAAATTCTATAATCTATTAGATAGATTTCTATCTGTGTTTAATAGAATTAGTATATTAGATTTAATTATTTGTTTAGTAGATTAGTGGAGTTTTAAGTGTAAACTGTGCGGCAATAAGCACAGTTAAAGGAATGTGATATAATTAAGTAAAATCTGATGAATTGTGCTGAGGTCAATTCTCAATAATAATCTACTTATTTTTTTAAAATTACTTGTGGAGGACAAAGATAGGCTCAAACGAGCAAAAAATCAATAATAAAATATCTTATTTGTATGGATTTATTAAATATCAGCTGAGCTGGTGCCTATACAACTGTTCAATCATTAAGAGTGTTGTTTTTTAAGGATTTTTGTTCGTCAATATAACTTGAATAAGAAAACACACTGTACCAACTTCCATATCTGAATTAAAGATTACGTGAGGTGGTGGCACGCGCCACAATGGTGAAAGATAAGTTACTTGGTGCGCATCGAACCATAAACCGAAAGTCTGGTGTTTGCATGCGAAATACCCTCGCATCCCAGTTTGCTTTTGTCTATCATAGGTCTAACAAGTGACTATAAAGGTGTTAGAAAATTGCATTGGAGACTAATTTGGCAGTCATTTTTATTAATTTTTGTGAATTGAATATTGAAAATCAAAAAGATATCAAGTTAATGAATAAAAGTAAAAGCTGATACAGTACTTTACGTAAGTAGTGCATAATATTATTACGTGGATATAGACGATCCGGCGCCTTACCTCATCACTTATTGTCTATTTCTATTAATTTGAATTTTTTGACAGATTTAATGTTTATCTTAAAAAAAACACTCTTAAAGGTATAATTATCATAAAATTTAATATAATATTATATAAAAAATAATTTATGTAGGCATACATAATACAAATACATATACAAATATAAAATATAATACAATAACATAATACAATATATATATAATAAATACATAAATTATTTTTACTTGACAAAAAAATATCATAACTTCAAGAAATCCTCTCAGATTTTCTTAAATATAATAATCTGTTACATACAAGTGCACCAAACTATTATTATAAGTACTTTTTTTATCGCAATGCAAATATATATTCTTTACTTTCAAATATTTTTCTATATGACACAATTAACAAAAATCTTGAAATCATATATTTTCTTCATCTTTCATTATTGCATATTAGCAAAGTTATTGGTAATGTTTCTACTTATCCAGAATTGGAGTCCACGCTCTCGCTACGAAATTAAATTAATGTGGCGGTTATGATATTTTTTACTATAATATCAGTATTTTAATAAAAATCATATATATATTATTCCTATATCGATATTATTTTTAATTTTAGAGACTTTTGACAGATTTGAGCTTACAGGCGCTTCCATACAAACGTATTACAAACAATTCTGTATGTAATGTTTGAATGACTGTGTAAATAATATAAATGAATCTAAAAACCATAATCAAAACATGTTTATCATATTCACGGATGGCGTACGTTGTCCCCGTACGACAGTTATTTTCGAGATAACTGCGTAACTGTACCACAATGATTCGTCTCGATGGCTGCATATAGGTTACATTATCTAGTTTCAATGCGTTTGACACTATTACAGATATTTACTATCTGTTAAGATTTTTCAGTATACTCTCTTAATGAGATTTTTGAGTCTCTATATAAATATAGGTAATTGGAATATACAAACGTTTAATGACATTGTATATTAATTAACAAGTAATTTTTTACATATTTATGTGCAACTACCTTTTTTAAACTCTATAAATTTAATTCTAACAAAATTGGGCCACCTACGCGGAATAGATCCATTTGAAAGACTTAATAATTCTTAAGCAATCATAATCCCAGAGTTAATAAACTAAACTTTATTCTGGTAGCGATGACATAAGGTCTAGCGCGGTAAGTGATAAAAATAACAATAGTGAAGTGAAAGTAATAGAATCTGACAGTCACGGTAACTATTGTTTCCCGATTTTATTGTTTTCATAGGGTCCGTCCTTGATGCAACCGGATTTGAAATCCACTTTGTTTACTAGTCACAATAAATAGCAATTAGTAGTTAATGAGAACATCTTGCAATTTGGTTGTACATATAATATTAATTTCAGGGGGAGTTAAACAAAGCTAAAAAAACATGATACAATGAATATCCAAGACATTGAGGAATGGCTTCTAAAACGCTTCGAATTATATTTTTGCTCACATTCTTGATAGTATCTTTGAAATCGAGCGACGGCATATGTCCATCTCCTGAAACTATACTGCCATGTATTTGTTCAAACAGGAACGAAGATTCACAAATATGGTATATTGGTAAAATGGCGTGAATTAAGTATTTAAATAGACGTGAATATCAATTGTATTCTTATATCTTCAGGTGTACCCACAGCGACTTGGCGCAAGTGACAAAAGGCATAGAGAAAATTGGACAATTCGTAAAACGACCTATAGACGAGATTATTATAGAAAACAATTATTTGCCATCATTACCGGGGAGAATGTTTCAAGGCGTAAACATTGCAAGATTAATGCTCAGACATAACGGACTGGAACGGGTGTCAGCAGCGTGGCTTGAGATGCAGGAAGCGTATCTGGTGGAAATATTTATAGTCGAAAACGATTTGAAAAGCTTACCAGCTGAAAGTTTATCAAAGCTTCACAACTTACAAGCTTTAACCATACAGTCTCAGAGCTTAAAGCGAATTCCTGCGCTCATTAACTTAAAGAGACTCCGATACATTAACATTCAATCTGAAAGTTTAGCCAGTGTAAGCGAACATACGTTTGAGAATTTACCGAATCTAGAAAAACTTTTTATACACGGCAGCTCGGAACTTCAAAGCCTCAAACAAAATGCTTTATACGATTTACCAAAACTAACCAAACTAGACATAACACATTGTGGAATTACAAGTATGCACATGAGAGCACTGTCTTTATTGCCAATTCTCAATGAATTATCTTTAAGTAATAATTTCATCTCGGATGCTACAATGGTCGGAAGAGCAATTCGAGATTTACCGATGCTCTCGACTTTAAACCTTAATTATAATTATATAACGAAATTAACCGAAGGCGCTTTTGTTGATCAACCCATGTTAGAAGTGTTATTGCTATCACACAATAATATAAACATAATTAATTATGGAGCTTTCCATCGAGTCCCAAAATTAAGAGTAGTAGATTTGAATTATAACAACATTATTAGAATACATCCAGAATCTTTTTTGCAACCATCGGGTAGCGGAGTGGAGGAATTATCACTGATTGGGAATAAGATCACACACATATCTGAATTTCGCTCGCTACTTGATGCCTTACCGCGCTTAAAGTTTTTAGATATGAGCGAAAACTTTCTTCAAGACATTCCCAGGGGAGCGCTTCGTGGACATCCTACTTTAGAGCGCCTTCATTTAAATAAAAATAATATAAAATTCATAGAGTCTGATGCAATCGTCGCAATGCCAGCCCTAAGAGAACTCCAATTGAGTAATAATTCATTAAGCGATGTAAATGAAGGACCGTTTTGGAATCTTCCTGCTTTAAAAGGCTTGGATATTTCTGAAAATGTATTTCAAAGATTGCAGCCGAAACTTTTATACAATCTTCCATCTTTAAGACGCATAAATTTGAGTGGGAATCAAATAAGCATAATAGATCCTCTAATATTTATGGACTCCCCTTTTTTGGAATACATAAACATTTCTAAAAATGCTCTTATATCAATACATCCAGCAACATTTAGAAATTTGGCCAATTTATATGAAATAGATGCCAGTTCTAATAGACTTGTAGAGTTCTTGCCTGGCCTGCCACGAGGTTTGGAACAATTATATTTGCTTAAGAATCAAATAACGTCTTTACCAGGCCCTCCTTCACCTGATTTGAATCTTCCTTCTCTAAGAACTTTAGACATATCAAATAATGGTATACAAGAAATACCGTATGGAGGTCTGAATACATTGCACAATTTACGAAGGTTTTATATGAAACGCAATGGATTAAAGCAAATAGAAGCAATGACATTCAGTGATTTACTAAAGTTGGAAGTTTTAGATATTAGTGAAAATCAGATAATTTCAGTACATCCAAAAAGCTTCGACAAACTTTCTCATCTAAAACAAGTTAAGCTGCATGGAAATAATATAGAGCATTTCGATATGTCTGGGGTAAATGAGAATATTGCACTTTCATTCATAGATTTGAGTAAAAATAGACTAAAAACTATTTCTATACACGATATAAAACAATCCATCAAAGTAGAATTATTTAACGTATCATTCAATAACTTGTACGAGTTACCACATAATTTAAATATTCTATCGAATTTAAAAATATTGGATGTAAGTTACAATCAGTTAAAGAATTTTGACGGCAACACTATAAATGATGTTCAAACGCTGAAAGAAATAAAACTTCCCAGTAACAAAATAATAACGTTGCGTCCAGGTAGTTTCCAAAATCTACGAAAGTTAGAGACTATAGATATGGACAACAATCAAATAGAAACTATACATTCCTTAGCCATAGTAGATTTGGCTAATTTAACATCGGTTTTTTTAAGCAGAAATCATATAATTGATTTACCTGATCGGGTATTTTCAAATCTTCCAAGATTAAGAATAGTTGAATTGCAACGTAATCGTTTGCAATTTGTATCAGCACGAGCGTTCGACAATATCCCATTAGTACAGTTCCTAAATATGAGCAATAATCAGCTAACCAACTTAGATAATTCTGGAATCAGACAACTTCCTTCACTTGAGGTTTTGGACCTTAGTTTTAATAAGCTATCCATGATAACAAGAGATTCTTTTCAATATATGGAATGGCTTGTTGAACTTAATATTGATAATAATTATATATGTTCTATAAATGGTAATCCATTTGATTCCATGCCGAGATTGAAAGTATTATCTCTACGACACAACAGAATGACTACGATACTTGAGAATAATTTTATGAAATTGAGACATAACATAGCTATTTTTGACATAGATGGTAAGAAAACTTACATTTTTATATTCATTTAGTTTTAGCTATATTTTACTAAATTTTATTTATATTTTTCCAGGAAATCCCATCATTTGCAACTGCGCTATTATTTGGCTTAAGTCCTGGCTAGCTGAGTCAACTTCAACTGGACCTAAATGCAGTGATGGGTCATTTGTTAAAGATATATCTTTTAATACAAATGACTGCAAAGGTTTAGCAGTGACTAATGAGGAAAACAGATGCTTTGCTTATGAAAATGAAGCACTCTTGCCTAGCATGGGCACATCAGTATTCTCTTCTGTGAACAAAATAAAAGATTATACAAAAGAGATCAAAAATAAATATCAAGTAAATAAAATCAACAGACCTTCTCCAGAAGAGTCAGATTATTTTTATGATGATTATGTGGATTATCCTTATAATGAGACCCTAATTGATATCAATAATGATCTAAGTCAAACTAATTACACCAAAAAAAAAATAGGTAACACACCAACTCTTTATGCTGCAATGAAAAATGTAACAGACAAAAAACCATCAATCATCAAATCTACCACTACAGAACATCCTCCAAAAAGTGGACTTACATTTTTTGGTTTTTCATTGCCATCATTAGATATGGGAAAGTTATTAACCACTGGCCGTAAAATTGATTGGTCTGACAAAAAAGATTTAAAGACTTATTCAGTAAGAGATCCCCCTAAATTTGAAACAGGTGGATTTACTCCTATGCTCCCTTCAACATCAGGTGGTTTCTCACCCATTCCAAATCCTCCAATATCTACTCCAACCATAAACATAACTCATACTGTAATAAGTGATGGTGGTAAAATAAGATATGGTAACAAGGGCACAGTACAACAGGCTTTTATAGCACAGGACAAAATATCTCCATTGGTTTCTATCAACAATAATACAACACATAAAAAAACAAAAAGTGAAGTACATGAAGTACAAGCATTTTTGGATAAAGATAACAATACTCACATTGCTTACAATAAAACCAAAAATGTGGAGGAACAAAACAGTGACCCAAGTAATTTAATGAAATATAACATGATGGAATCTAACTTTACAATCACACATGTAACTGAAAAAGAAGGAATTATTACTACTGATAGTAGTGACATGTTACAAACATGGCTCGAAACAAGCAGTAGACCAACACCTACACGCTGGCCTATAACTACAAGACCAGTGAAAAAACACACAATTGAAAGTCAACCAACAGCATTATCGGCTGTACTCATACCAAAGAATGAAGATTTTATATGGAATAACAGTAGATCAGCAACTATTACAAAAGTGAACATGCCTCATGCTGAGCATTATGATTTACACAACAACTATGCTCCAGTTATAAATAGAGAAGCAAAGACTAGGATTAGTGAACTTCAAACTAATAATAATAAAAGTTTAGGAGATGATAAAGACTGGTATTACAAAAATTACAATAAGTCTAACTTAGACCCTTACATTGCACCTGGAGTACTTAAATCAACTGCATCAGATTTAAAATGTATAACATATATCATAAACTTAACTTTTATCCTGTTTACCTTGATTTAATATATTTCTCTTAAAAATTTACAATTCCAGTATGTTAAACCTGGATAATATAGATTAGATTTCCTTTACTTTTAATTTGATTTTGTTAAAATTCTATATAGATAACTGTTTTAGTTGATTTAAATATTAAACCACTTACTTTTTGCCAACATAATAATACTGTGAAAAATATCTATTCTTCCACTCAGAAGATAGCTTTAAAGTTTAAGCTAACAAAAGAGTTTTAAAATTTGGTGTTACAAACTAAATATAACTATAAATATATTTAAATTATGTTAAGATGTTTGTTTTATATTAAACTATACAAATTATGATTTAAAAAAACCAGTTAAAAATGTTAAATAGCTGTTGAATATACATACTAAATATAAGCCTAAAATTAGATGTTTTTGTTTATTAACAACTATATAAGAAGGCACTTAATATCATTTTTGATTATTTATGATTTGTATTTCTTTCACATTTATTGATAATGAAAAGGATTTTAAATTTATTTAAAAAGCTAGTTAGTCATATTTCATTTATTTACTTATTATAGTTTTTTAATTAATATTTTGTTCTTGAATAAAATGACTTCTCAGCTTATCTAGGGCTTTGTATCTATGTGATATTTTATTTTTTTCTTCCTTTGGTATTTCTGCATATGTTTTAACATAGCCATCAGGTTGAAATATACAATCCCAACCAAAGTCCCTTGTCCCTCTAGGACGTACAATTGTACCTGAAGTTCTTCCTTGAAATATTAAAACCTCATCATCAGGTTTACCAGGGGAATAAGCAAATGTACATACAGCTTCTGCAGATTTATTATTCCATCCAGTCAACAGTTGGTGTAGTCCTTCAGGCTTAAGTTTATCTAAAAACCACTTTATGTAGGGTCCAGGCAACCCTTTCAAGGCATTGAAACAAAGTGAGGTATCTTCAATAAACACAGGTCTTTTTAAGAGACGAGCTGCTTCTTGACATTTTTTAATAGAAATCTCTTCTATCTCCCCTTGTAATTCTGGAAGATCTAATTTAAAACTAGACACTTCCATGGGAAAATTGGATCCAAGTATAGCCCTAACTTCTTCTAATTTTTTTATATTACCCGTAACAAAAGTTAACGTCTTATGTGACATTTTGCTATTTAATTGTAAAATGAGAAGGTAAGAATAATCATAAATGTTTGTTTTGGATTAATGTTAAAAACGTTAAACAATAATTTAGTAAGAGCGAGGATTTGAAAATTGTCATTTTTAAAATTAGTTATTAATGACAAGACCAACAACAACATCTAATCCACAGATTCAGTAGTCTTTCCGTCGTGCAGGCATTAACAAAATTGATATAATACAATAATCTATTCAGATACCTTCGTGTTGGTCTGCATGTTTCCTTTAAATTAACTAAATTGAATCATTCAATAAATCGTTTGTAGCATTAAAGTGGATTTTGATCCATCTTTGTAAAAAATCTAAAAAGAAAAAAACATAATATAACAACAGTTTGGTCAGAATTTGGTTAATATTGTTGTTATTTGACTTTTAATTCTTTCTTACTTACTTTATTTGTGCAGTTGTGAATTGGAGAATATTTATATGGTTACTCTTATTTTATTCGTAATAATGTATATTAACTTAACATTAGCTATCTGGGAAAATCCATAGACATGAAATGTATTGGACTTAAATTTTGAAGTCCTCTTGACATGATGACACTCAAAATTTGTGATTCTCAATAAATCTCAAATTAGTGTTTTTTATTTTATCATTCACACTAACAGAAAACAAGATTATAGTGCTTTTAAAATTAAAATAAATATTAATTTTGCCCTTATAAGTACGTATAGTATTTAATCTATTTACCCAACAAAAGAAGTAAAAAATGCCTAGTCAGGAAGTTGTAACGACAAAAGTAGTGGTTCATCCACTAGTATTACTTAGTGTTGTGGATCATTTTAATCGTATGGGCAAAATTGGTAATCAAAAAAGAGTGGTCGGTGTACTGCTGGGTTGCTGGAAGGCCAAAGGAGTTCTTGATGTATCAAACAGCTTTGCAGGTTAGCATTTTAAGCTAAGATTTTTGTAGATGCTAAATAGTAAACTTTTCTATAGTATGATTAAACATAATTATGCTTCTTTGTGATTTGATGTTCTTAAATTAATTTACTTACAGTTCCTTTTGATGAAGATGACAAGGACAAATCAGTTTGGTTTTTGGACCATGACTATCTGGAAAATATGTATGGAATGTTTAAGAAAGTAAATGCCAGGGAGAAAGTTGTAGGTTGGTACCACACTGGCCCCAAACTACATCAAAATGATGTTGCCATTAATGAATTAATAAGAAGGTATTGTCCTAATTCTGTTCTCGTCATTATTGATGCTAAACCTAAGGATTTGGGATTACCAACTGAAGCTTACCAAGCAGTTGAAGAAGTCCATGATGATGGAAGTCCCACAACTCGTACCTTTGAGCATGTCCCAAGTGAAATTGGAGCTGAAGAAGCAGAAGAAGTAGGTGTTGAACATTTACTGAGAGATATTAAAGATACAACTGTTGGCAGTCTTTCACAACGTATAACAAATCAGCTGCTCGGTTTAAGGGGGCTTCATTCCCAGTTGAGTGAAATTAGAGATTACCTTGTTCAAGTAGGACAAGGATCTCTTCCAATGAATCATCAGATCATATATGAACTTCAAGATATTTTCAATTTGCTACCAGATATTTTAAGTGACAACTTTGCTGATAACCTCTATATTAAAACTAATGATCAATCTCTGGTAGTCTATCTTGCAGCACTTGTAAGATCAATAATAGCTTTGCATAATCTCATTAATAATAAGATTACAAATAGAGATGCAGAAGAAGGCAAGAAAGAAGATTCAAAAGATAAGAAAGAGAAGAAAGATGATAAAGATGAAAAAAAATCTGAAGACAAAGCAAAAGGTGATAAAAAAGATAAAGATGAAAAAAAGAAATAATTTAAATAACCCAGTAGCCTAAGTTTGTAATTCAAATTCTAATTAAACATTTCATTTTTAAATGTTATTTTATTCTCATTACTTTTTTAATAACTTTTACCTAATCTATCTGTTCTGGTTGCTTATATGGTAAATGAGTTTATTTTTACAGTAATATGAAAACAAGTATACCCCGTACCTTATCATGAAACTTTTTTTGATGACTTTTAACTTATCAATACAATAATGATAAGCAATCTAGTGTATTGATAAGTATCCATTTCTATAATAATTTTGCTTAGTAAGTTGCATGTATTTTGTGATTTCAATGGGTGGTATTTAGATATACTCAAAATGGCAGAGAGAGTACTAATATCAGTGAGTATTTTAAAAATATTACTATTATATAGTTCTTTGATAATTATTGTAATATATCTACATACCTTTTTCAGGATTTTATCTGGGTAAAACCAGAGGGGAAGTCCGAGTTTGACATTCCTATAGCAGTTAAAGTGCTTAATTCTTCTGGAGGCAAATTAGAAGTTAAAGATGATGATGGAAGAAAATTTATAGTTGACATTACCAGTGTAATCAAACCCCTTCATGCGACATCCTTTACAAGTGTTGAAGATATGATTACTTTAGGAGAGCTTCAAGAACATACTATTTTGCGTAATCTTCATATTCGATACAATCAGCAGTTAATTTATGTAAGACACCTCTTTTATCAGATAGTACATGTATACCTTCTATATGATGCTCCATTAACAACTTGAGTCCTGACTCCCGAATTGCGAGAGTTTATCAAAAACACTTGCTATCTATAGTATTTCTAGTAATATGAAAGTGATATTGACACACATTAAACAATTTATTTGATAAATGAAAACCAAAAAGTGCCGAAAATTACAGTTTATTATGAATGACATCTTAAATTTCATCATTGATTGAAATTGTATTTAAATTGGTTAACATTAAAAAGAAAATGTATATACAAATATACCGATTTAATTTTTAATCATTTATCTTTACAGACATATACCGGTTCCATGTTAATAGCAATAAATCCATATGAAATATTGCCGATTTACACAATGGACCAAATACACTTCTATCAAGACAGAAATATAAGTGATATGCCTCCACATATATTTGCCATTGGTAGTGATTCATATAAAGAATTATTAGACACAACTTCAAATCAATGTGTTGTTATCAGGTAATTTATTTAATAATTCATAGATTAGAAGTAACAGATTTTAATATTACTAATTAATTAAACTAATAAAAAGTAAACAAGCCTTCTTAGTAGTTATGTAATCAATTGTTAAAGGCATAAAGAGTAGTCCATCTAATTCTAATAAAATTATGCTAGTCATAAAAATTCATACCAGTAAAAAGTTCACATATGCATACTTGTAATTAATAATAATTTACTATAAAAACATTAGATATAAACAAATCTATTTGTAAATTGGTTTTTTTCTAGTGGCGAAAGTGGAGCTGGCAAAACAGAAAGCACCAAATTACTTCTCCAGTATTTAGCGTCGGCTAGTGGCAAACATTCCTGGATCGAACAACAGATACAAGAGACAAATCCTATACTGGAAGCATTCGGAAATGCTAAAACTGTGAAAAATGACAATTCATCCAGATTTGGAAAATATATTAACATCTATTTCACTAATCAAGGGATAATTGAGGGTGGGAATATAGAGCAGTATTTATTGGAAAAGTCACGAATAGTTGGGCAAAGTAAAGGAGAACGAAATTACCACATCTTTTATTCGCTTGTCACGGGCTTATCGGCTGATGAAAAGAAGAGACTTGATCTGACAAGACCTCAGGACTATGAATATCTGAACTCTGGCAATATGTTAACTTGTGATGGAAGGAACGACGCCTTAGAGTTTTCGGATATAAGATCAGCTTTCAAAGTATTAAATTTCTCAGATGAAGATGTTTGGGGTGTTTTTAGTTTACTTGCTGCTATTTTACACATGGGAAATCTGAAATTCAAATCTTATAGCTCTAATAATATGGAATCGTCCGAAGTTGCAGATGCAGTTAATGCCAATAGGATTGCAACTTTACTAGGTATAAACAAGTTGCAATTTTGTGAATCACTCACTCGTAAAACGTTTATAGCACATGGGGAGAAGATTGTCTCGACTATATCCGTTAGATCTGCGGTTGAAGCAAGAGATACACTCGTTAAATCAATATATGGCTATATCTTTGTTTATATCGTACAAAATATAAACAAAACATTACATAAAGATGATAATTTGTGTGGGGGGTCAATTGGAATTTTGGACATTTTCGGGTTTGAAAACTTTGAGAACAATAGCTTCGAGCAGTTATGTATTAACTACGCCAACGAGAACTTACAGCAGTTTTTTGTTAAGCACATATTCAAACTTGAGCAAGAGCAGTATCAGAAAGAAGGCATCACATGGACGAATATTAATTATGTTGACAATCAAGAGAATCTGGACTTGATTGGTTTTAAATCGATGAACGTTTTGTCGCTGATCGATGAAGAGTCAAGGTTCCCGAAGGGAACGGATATAACTTTGCTGGATAAGTTAAACACAAATCACGGCGGCAAAAAGTGTTATGTCACACCAAAATCAACGAGAGACCATAAGTTTGGAATTAAGCATTTTGCAGGAGACGTTTTTTATAATGTCAATGGTTTGTTTATATATTCATATTATATACCACTACACCTACAATATGAAACAATTTATAATTTATTTTTTCAAAATTTGTACATTTCTTTTTTTAATATTACTATTTTTATATGGAAAGTTTACGATTTTTTATGGTTTCTCAATAATTTTTTTAGGATTCCTTGATAAAAACAGGGACATGCTCACAGCTGATCTGAAAGAATTAATAATGGATTCAACAAACAAGTTTTTGAAAATGATATTTCCTACTGATAATGTGATAACACAGAGTGGAAATCGCAAACCGGTATCCTTGAGTCATCAGTTTAAGACTTCCCTAGACTCACTCATGAAGACTTTGCATGCGTGTCATCCGTTCTTTGTTCGTTGTATCAAACCGAATGAACTGAAGAAACCCAGGGTACGTTTCTTTATGTGTGTTATTGCCTATTGCTTATTAAATCTTTTAATACACATAGAGATGTAGTTTAACTCCAAAATAAGTTTAAAATGTGTATTACATGTTTGTGTATCATATATCTCAAACCAGTGGATAACTCTTAGCAAAAACATGAAAATATGTTTAATCATCATATTGAGGTAATTAATAAATTATGGTCAGTTGTAATACTATTTAAACGATTTATTATAAATAAAAAAAATTAGTAAGAACAACGTTCTTTTAGAAATTAAATTAATGTTAGGTTCTTTCTTAAACCATTCAAAAATTTTTTGTTTCTCCTAGAATGAAAGCTCGGTTGAAACTTCACAAATTGAGTTTAGGATATGATGATCATTTTTCATCAAGAGTAGGTAACAAATTAATTAATTTTCTTTAATATCTAACCCTGTTTATTCCACACTGCTTTGCATAAATCAGATTTAGTAGTCGTGTTTTACGGATTACAGATTTTTGATCGAGCACTATGTGTCCGTCAGCTAAGGTATGCCGGGTTAATGGAAACTGCAAAAATAAGACAAGCTGGCTATCCTATTAGACACTCTTATGCAGAATTCGTTCACCGGTATCGACTTATTGTACCTGGCATACCACCAGTGGAGAGAGCAGATTGCAAGGAAGCGGCCAAAAGAATATGTGTACAAGTCTTACAAGACCAAGATTTCAGACTTGGACACACTAAAGTATTCCTTAAAGATCATCACGATGGAATACTAGAAGAGTTGAGACATAAAATTTTCATAAATGCTGTTTTAAAAGTCCAAACTAATGGCAGACGATTTATTTATAGAAAGAGATTCTTAAGGCTTCGGGCCGCGGCGTTAACTATTCAAAAACACTTCCGAGCCCGTGGTTTTAGAAGAAAATTCTTAACAATGAGAAGAGGCTACCTACGGCTGCAAGCGATATTAAAATCTCGGGAGCTTAGAAGAACCTTCTTGAATTTGAGGACATTCCTTGTAAAACTCCAAGCACTAAGTAGAGGATATTTAATTCGTAAAATGTTATTTGATAAGATTGCTATAATAAAGACACAATTGGAGCAATTTAAAAAAGAAAAGCAACAGAGCAAGTTGGATTCAAAGGCTGCGGAAAGTGAGTACGAGGAAAAATATACTGAGTTCATGAGGGCTATCTGGATTGGAAAAGATTTGGACACTGATGCCAATGTCCAGAATATCGAATACATAGATGATCGATATGTTGATGACGTGTTTGGTTTTTTAAAGGATACAGCAACTCCTGCTGGGACTGTTAGAGGAACCGGATTCGGAGTGGTGTGTTATGACTTCTATAATATTTCGTTGATAATATAAGGATAATTGTATGCTATTTTTTAAATGATCGCTTTTTCTGCCGATCAAATACCGAAATATATCGCGTCATCTGTCCTAGACATACTTTAGTGGGTTACTTACATCTAATAGTATTTTTATATTCATTTAGAAGCTTGCATGTTCGATTGTATGAATAAAACAGCGTATTAATGTATAATGTATTCTTGCGGGTTTTTATATATATTTTATAATTTAATGATTATTTTATTTTAAATATTAGTTATTATTTTCCAGAGTACAGTTGCAAAACCGTCAGTGGTGGACGTGATCAATATACCTCTCCAGAAAGAGTATGATGAAGAAGCATTTGACGAGTTTAATTTCAAAAAGTTTGCGGCTACTTACTTTCTAGGGAATACCAGTCATCAGTACTCCCGTAAACCTCTTAAACATTCTCTTCTTGATTTGCCTTCATCTGTGGATAAAGCAGCATCGCAAGCATTGTGGATTACGATTTTGAGATTCATGGGAGATATCGCTGAACCAAAATATGCGGACGAAAAGAAAGACAATACACCTATTATGACAAAGTTAACAGATACAGTTGGTCGAGCTTTCCAAAAAAGTAAAGAATTTGAGGTAATTACAATTTGTTGACAAAATTGTTTTATAATTTTGAAAACAGTGCAATGCTCTGCCAGCTGCTTTAAATGACAAATGGTGTGTTATATAAAACAGTTATTAATTTTTGATACGATCTTAACATAGCGATGCTTATATACTAGTAAGATTAGGTATCTCACCTAACCTCAATAATACATAATATTATCCATTATTAAAAAACTTGACATTTTTAAAATCAATTTATTAGATAAGCTAAAGTGATACTATCTCTTAATCTTTATCACTACAAGGAAATTACATATATGACATTTACATTCTTATAGGCAATTATAATATAAAAAAAAATCGTTATTGTAATTTTGAAATTTAATTAATTTTCATTTAATATTTCAGGAAATGTTAAAGGAAACTTACGAGGGTAAAAGTAAAATGGTTCAGAGAACACTAAAGAAACAATCAAAGCTAAATGACGAATTCGTTAAGAATTTAATGAATGATGAACAAACAACGGAAATGTATAATTTGTGGATAAGTACTAGACGCAGTACGAATTTGGAAAAGTTACATTTCATAATTGGCCATGGGATAATTCGAAAAGAACTCCGGTATGAATTTAATGAAATAATGCTCTAAATAAATATTATTTCAAATAAGTTTAATTAACGCGAGTAAAGTCCATTTGTATATGTTTTAAGTGAATTTGTTTTTTTTATTTCTTAAATAGGTATACAAATTATATACTTTGTACCCGTGGGAAAGCAATGATGATCCGTGAGCATATTATGCTCACGGACTGATTGGGCCGCCTAGTCCGAAGTGATACCACTGTGTTTTGCAGATTGAATGAGGATATCAGAGGCCCTTAAAAATGCCTTTAAGGCGGGTATAAATCCGGCAACACAACCAATGCGTTCATAATGGCGCGATGGTCTGTGGGCGGCGGTATTCTTTTACCGTATAGGAGACCCACCTGCTCTGTTGTGCGCTATATCATAAAAAACCATTATAAATTATTTTAACGTGTAAATTGACAAAGCCCCAAATAAAATAAATCATTCGAAAGATTAATTATATACGTATATTGCATAAACTCTATAATTTAACATTTCAGAGACGAAATCTTCTGCCAACTCTGCAAACAGCTTTCTAATAATCCATCAAAAGCCTCTTTTGCTCGAGGCTGGATACTGTTATCTCTCTGCGTTGGCTGCTTCCCCCCTTCTGACAGATTCGTTAAATATCTTCGCTCCTTTATAAGAGATGGTCCTGCTGGTTATGCCCCATATTGCGAAGGAAGATTAATGAGGACCTTCAAAAATGGACCACGCACGCAACCACCTTCTTGGCTCGAACTTCAGGCAACAAAAACGAAAAAACCCGTACTTTTAACAGTTACACTCATGGACGAAACCATGAAAACAATACAGTCAGATTCGGCTACAACATCGGAGGAAGTCTGTCAGCAAATAGCTGATAATATCAATCTGATTGATACTTTTGGGTTTTCATTATACATAACTCTTTATGACAAAGTTTTGTCGCTAGGAAGTGAGGGAGAGCACATTATGGACGCGATATCACAATGTGAACAATACGCCAAGGAACAAGGAACACCGGAAAAAAGCGCTCCGTGGAGGTTGTTCTATCGAAAAGAAGTGTTCACACCATGGCACAATCCTACAACTGATCTGGTGGCAACGAATCTGATATATCAGCAAGTGGTGAAGGGCGTCAAGTTTGGAGAGTACCGCTGTAATTCCGAAGCGGATTTAGCTATAATTGCAGCTCAACAGCATTACGTCGAGTTTGGACCGATTATTGAGCCAAACGTATTGAGGAAAGTCATTGTTAACTACATACCTAACCAATTCATTCAAAGCAACGATGCAGCTTTAGCGAAATGGGAACATCTTGTTACAAAAGCATTTGAAACATCACAGAGCATTCAATCCAAAATAGATCCGATGCGATGTAAGGAAGATATCGTTATATTTGCAAAAATAAAGTGGCCTATGTTGTTCTCGAGATTCTTTGAAGCTGTAAAATTAAAGGGAGATGCTATCAATAAAGATGTCATTATAATGGCAATAAATTGGACCGGAATATACATAGTTGACCAATCTGAGCACATTTTACTGGAAATGTCATATCCAGAAGTCACATATGTGGCTTATAGCGATGACAAGGATTACGAAAATCTAGGTAGGGTAACAATTAAAACTATACAGCAAGAAGAGTTCGTGTTTCAGAGTATAGAAGCAAGCGAAATGAGCTCATTAATAATATACCTTATAGACGGATTAAAACGGCGTTCCGTCTACGTCATCGCTCAAAGTGACTCTCAAGAATACAGTGACGCTGATTCCTTCTTACAATACAAAAAAGGTGATCTGATAACACTTCTACAAGAGTTCAACGGGGAGACTCTCATGAATGCTACATGGGGTCACGGATTATGCAATGAAAAGGAGGGCCTATTCCCCACAGAACAAGTTTATATTTTGCCTACTCTGTCTATACCTCCAACTTCTATTTTGAATGTGTTCAAAAAGGGTAACATAAACACTGACAAAAAAGTTACCTCTCAATACAACACCTTGCAGAGAAAAAGAATGCATACTTTGGAGAAATATGCAAATCAACATTTTCGAGAAAACTTCGATATACAAGCCACTATATCCAAACAGTCTACAATCACATCTGTTAAAAAGTCCGTCAAGGGTGACCTTTGGGCTCATACGCGGGATCCTCTACATCTTCCGCTTCTCAAAAAATTGCTTGACGATGAAAAAGTGTGTAAGATGGCTGTTGCGGTATTTATTGCGATACTGAAATACATGGGTGATAAGCCAACTCCAAAGGCACGTTCAACTACTGAATACACAGATTTAATATTCACGCCAGCACTGAAGGATACCATTTTACGTGATGAAATATACTGTCAGATAATGAAACAATTGACGAACAATAGAATACAGCTCAGTGAAGAAAGAGGCTGGGAGTTGATGTGGCTTGTAACTGGAGTTTTTAATTGTGGACAATCTTTAATGAAAGAATTAGTGGAGTTCCTTAAAACAAGACCGCATCCTATTGCCAAGGAATGTTTGAAGCGTGTGTTTAAGATTCAAAGAGGAGGAGCTCGAATGTATGCACCATACGTAGTTGAAGTTGAAGCAATACAACATAGAAGTATGCAGATATATCACAAAGTATATTTCCCTGATGATACGGATGAGGCGTTCGAAGTTGATTCATCAACCAAAGCAATGGATCTCTGTGAACAAATTACTGGACGATTGAATCTGAGAAACAGCGACGGGTTCAGCCTTTTCGTGAAAATTGCTGATAAGGTGTTCTCTGTGCCGGAAAACTATTACTTCTTCGATTTTGTACATGAACTTGTTGAATGGATGAAGCGTACACGACCGGCGCGAGCTGCAGGTAAATATATAACTCATGAATGATTAGATTCTAGATTAGATTTTATCTTATTATAATCATATAAGTTAAAACCTATGTCCAGCAGTGGACTTGAATGGGCTGATGATGAAGTTAAAGCAATTAATTCAAATTTGATTAAAAATGGTTTTATAACTTGGGGTCTTTTTAAAGGTTTTCAATTTATCTCATCTCATCACAAAAAGATTAAACTCATTTTGTTAAAGTATGGATCAGAATCCTAACAATATCTGAATTTTTGTGTCATAATTTTTAAGAATATTATATTCAGATATAATATTTTCAGGTGGCCAACTACAAATGAATTACCAGATATTTTTCATGAAAAAGCTATGGATTAACACAGTTCCTGGCAAGGATAAGTACGCTGATGAAATATTCTATTTTCCTCAAGAATTGCCAAAATATTTGCGTGGTTACCATAAGACCTCTAAACAAGATCTAGTAGAGCTAGCTGCACTCATTTATAGAGCCAGATTTGGTACTGACCAATCATTTTTGCCACAAATTCCTCAAATGTTGGATGATTTTGTACCAGCAGACACTCTGAAGATAATGCCCAATTCTCAATGGAAATCTTCAATAAGTGTTCAATATATGAAAGAAGGCGCCATGACTGAAAACGAAGCTAAGGAGCAATTTTTAAAGAAAATTTATCAATATCAAACATTCGGGACGGCATTTTTCGAAGTTAAACAGACTTCTGACCCGTCGTATCCAGAAATGGTAGTCATTGGCATTAATAGGCAAGGAGTAAATATCATTCATCCACAAACACGAGTAAGTTCTATTGATTATAAAGTGAATTTGTATCTCGTTAATATAAAAACCAGTCACCGAGCCGGCTCACGCTATAATTGAACTGGAAAAAAAATTAGGCAGCGGGTTCGAATCCCGGTCCGAACAATTATAATTAAATTTATTATTATTTTTTTTCGGTATTTACAAGGGCTTGACAGTGGCTGGGCGAGTGTCTACATACTGTCGCACCCGTAGAAGAGCCATGCTGTCGCACAAATTGGGCAGGCTCGTCCAAAGCGATATAACGGTCTCACAAAAAACTCAGCGTGAAACGGTAGTTGTACTGCG
This sequence comes from Delias oraia, assembly GCA_018230265.1. NCBI lineage: Eukaryota > Metazoa > Arthropoda > Insecta > Lepidoptera > Pieridae > Delias > Delias oraia. The sequence continues at coordinate 19,139 of DWCF01000653.1, read as the reverse complement.
TTTCGCTCATTGTTATCGGAGGCCCTTGAAATTATGTTGCTTAAGCGGCGTAAAAAACCCAATAACCCAAGAGCGGACTGTGGCGCGGTTGTCTACGGGCGGCAGTGTATAATAATAATATGAAATAATCTAAATTATACATAAAGTAATCTTAGACATTGGTGTCTCTTTGCCAAGCGTAAACTATTGAATAATCATGAATTTTAGCCAGTAAACACGTTAGAATTTGCGATTACAATTGGGTTATTGTAATAGGACAATACATGGACAAATATATAAATACTTGATAGTTTGTTTGTGTATATAAAAATCAATGCCATTTTTCGTTGTAAATTATAACTCAAGAACGGGTCACCTATCCAAACCAAATGTTTAGGCATTTGGATTGTTTAGTATTAAGTACACAAAATCGGTCGATCGATATTAATAATGGCGGATGATATTGTTAATGGGGATTTTGCTGTCAATTTGAAACTTTATATACGTAGTGATGCACGTAATTCATAAATACTTTTTCAGGATGTGCTGGTGACGTATCCGTTTTCACAACTATCTAACTGGTCTTCGGGAAATACGTTCTTCCATATGACAATGGGTAGCTTCATGAGAGGAACCAAAATTCTGTGCGAGACATCATTAGGTTATAAAATGGATGATTTAATATCATCGTATATTGCTGTCTTGCGTCAAGCATTAAAGCAAAGAACACAAAACTAATTTGTTTCTGAAATTAAATATGGGAAAATCCCGGAAAAAACGAAAGAAACTGAATAATTCAACTGATAAAATTAATTGATCATCTATTTATTTGTAAAAAATGTAATAAAACAGGAACAAGCACTTAAATGTTACCGTCCATTTTCACAAAAAAAATGTTATACTGTATTTAAATATAAAATGAATTTTTTCATAAAATTACATGGGCTTATCTATGATGCCCGGAATAATTTGAGCTTTCTGTTCGTTATTACGTGTTTAATAAAATAAATGTATATTAAAAAAATATTTTTTCATTATTAATCTACCTGTTTTTTTCGAAGCTGAGTCAAACAACATGGCAACCATAACAATTTAAAATTCTTAACTGTTATGGTCTACCCTCTGCAGAGCAAATCTGGAATTCAATACAATGAGTTAGTTAGTTAATACTATTCGTGGGTCCTAATACAGGCAGGTATTTTAGGGATGTTTAGAAAACCTGTTATGTAATATATTTACACAATATAGTTTATATAAATAAGGACTAAACTTTACATTACTTAGTATAGAGAGAACACGATGAGTGCATTCCACTAGAAGCTTACAACTTTCAAAATATTCATACCTATTTTCAAAAGGTATTGAGTATTTTGGGCGTCTAGTGGAACGAATCCTTAATTATGGCAATTCGAATTTAATTTCGTTAGAATTATTGTATATGTACTGACACTGGCAAAATTGTGATCGCTAGTCACAGAGGCCAAAAAATAAGAAGAATTTAATTATTGTATGACATAATGTCTAAAAGCTGTCAAGACTAGCGTTGACAATAGGTATTTACAACAATTTAAAGCAATATAAGTAATAAAATAAAGCTTTTCCTTTTTCAGCGGCAATATACAACAAATAAATAAAGTTTATATTTATTGTTTACTTAGTTTTATACTATGACAGTCCCTACGATAGCATTGGAAGATGGCCTTGATCTACAGTAAGTCTTTTATTTAGCTGCAACTTTACTTAATAGGCCCCTTTCTATAAGTATATATATTATTATAGGAAATTAACTACGTCAAGTTCTATACTAAGTATTAAATATATCGACTGCGACGAGGACAATAACCTACCAGAAGATGTCGAAAATCAAACATTTGATCTCATTGGTATGCCTGTTGAATCGTTTTATAACCTTAAAAAGGAACTTATGTCACTCGATGATAATGGGTTTGTCAAAAAGAAAATTCTAGAGGAAGGTGGTGGTATGCTTTCAAATGATGAATGTACAGTTTCTATTTCTTATTCCGCATATTTGGAAAACCATTCAAAACCATTTGACATTAGGACACAGGATAAACCACTGGTAAATAAAAGTTATATGAAAAATGTCTGTCATTTGTCATTTTCTTTGATATTTATTGTTCTAATATAATACAGGTAGTCGATTTAAAAGACAATGGCTTGCTACCAGGAGTTTTAATAGCAGTTCAATCAATGCTTGTAGGAGAAACTGCACTTTTTCTCTTATCACATCAAGTTGCATTTGGTGAGCTTGGTATACCACCAAGGGTAAAACCTAAAGCTGAATGTATTTTCTATATTAAGCTTATAAGAAGCATTCTGACACCTAAGGATGGGTAATTAACTTAATTTCCAAGTATTGAATTTATCACAATCTTAAATTTATTATTAATCACAATAATTTTTTTTCAGGCACTTAGTTTTATCTCAACCAAATAGCTTTGGAAGGGTCTATCATGAAGTAAAGTGTATGTATGTATCTGGTGCTAATTTGTATAAATCCAATAATTTTTTGGCTGCAATTCAATTGTTTAAGAAAGGAGTTAACATGCTTCACAAATGTCATTTAGCTGATGAGAATGAGGAAATAAAACAACAAAAATTACTTGTCAAACTGTATATCAATCTAGCCATATGCTACAATATTACGAAACAGCCATTAAAAACATGTATATCATGCAATGAGTTAAATAGGTTAAATAGTCTATGGAATAATGCTAAAGTATTATTCCAAAATTCAAAGGCTCTTAGAATGATAGGGCAGTTTGATGAAGCTCATAGGAGAATTGAAAAAGCAATGAAATTAAATCCAGACAGTAAAGAGATTAAAGCAGAAATGCTTTTGATAGAGAAGACAAAGGAAGAATGTAATATCAAAATGATTCTACCCACTAATAGGAATTCAGTAAATAACAATTTTAAAAGAGAAATAGAAAATTTAATCAACAATTTTAAGCAAAATGAAAATCTTTGTAAATTAATGTTGCCACCGGGCATGGATATTATGGAAATACAATATGTTAGAGAAGTTTGTACGAAAGAGAATATATTTTTTAGTCAAATAGAGGGAAAATTTTTATTATATAAAGATCAGTATGAAGATTAAATACTACAATTCCTACCATATGTATATTAAATCATAACTATATATTATCTTTTATTCTATTGATTTAGTCAGTCTTTCAAGCCACCACATTAAGACTAAAATTTTCTTTGACTTAATTGTTGCACATCTGTAACTTTATTGGTTTTAACTGTCAAATATTCTTATGTATATTAGTATTCTTTTATAAAGTTGATTACAACAAATTCTATTGATATATAAATAAAAACCAAAGATTTTATTGCATAATTATAATTTTTAAGCCTAATACATATCTAGTCTATTGATGGAACTGTAGCAATACCCAAAATGCAGTTTTCTTATCTTTAAAATAGAAATGCAATTGCTCTGCACTGATTTGAACAATTTCCTTAGTTCTGAGTTGGCAGGTTTAAGAGAACATTTTGTCCTTGAGGTAAGTAGGTAACGTTTCGAGATTTGGATAGTTGGTATGCAATGTCTTCTGCAGCTTCAATACGACGGAGTTCCACAAGACCTTCACCAGCACTTCCAAATGATTTAGCTAGTAGAACAGCTGCTTGAGCATCTCCTTCGGCTGAAATAATTGCAGCTTTTTTCTGTTGCTCAGCCTTTTCTACTAGGAATCTAGCCTTTTCAGCTTCTTGTTGTGCAACTTGTTTTAACTCAACAGCCTGTGTAAATTCCTTGCCAAAGGTTAAATGTGTAATAGAAATATCATCAAGAATTAAACCAAATTGTGATGCTCTTTCTGTTAAACTTTCATTGACTTTTTGTGATACAATCTGTAAATGAAAATGTCTTTAAGATAATATTTTTAATAATAAATACAGAAAAGATTGGGATTCATAAAATACAAGATTGATATTTTAAAAAAGATAATATAATTTTTTTTAAACATGTCTGCCCGTAATCAATTATAGCTTCATATACTTTGATAGTAATTAAATATTAAAAGATTACTGACCTCTCTTTGGGTAATTAACTCTCCAGCATCAAATTGTGCTACAACAGCTTTTAAAACTTCTGATGTAATAGAAGGTAGGACTCTCTCATCATAATCAATACCAAGAATTGTGTAAATCTTAGGAAGTTGGTCAGGCACAGGTCTAAACAGAATACGGAGGGTGATGTTTACATTTTGAAGATCTAAAAATTTTTAATAAAAAAACAATAAAAATGGTTACATTATCATAATATAAAAAATACATACATAAATCTCATATATGAGTCAACCTTGTTTAAATTTAACAGTTGCATCACCACCATATTTTTTTTTCTATAACAGACAACAGTGCCGGTAGGTCTTCTATATGATAACAGAACACCGCCGCCTATGAACAACCATGCTTTGGTTGTGTTGTCGGCAATTTACGCCACTTAAGCAGCACTTTTAATGGGCTCTGAAAACCTCACTCACACAGCAAAACACAGCACAAGTACGGTTTCAAGCTGAGTATACTGTGATGCTGTGGTATTACTTCAGACCAGCCGGACCCTAATTAGTGAGTCAGCATGGTTCTCCCATTGGTGCGACAGTGTTAAGACATTCGACTGGCCTCTGTCAAAGGCTTCCAGAGACCAAATAAATTATAATTGTCTAGACCGGGGTTTGAACCCAATACCTTTTGCTTCATGGTACACTTTTCATACTATATTTAGCTATGAGTTTCTATTTATAATATTGTCATTAAGATACTTAGTTTTATAATGTTTATGTATACAGATTAAAATATTGGTATGATATCTTGCAATTCTTACCTTTACTTCCTGTAACAGTAGGGACATTACGAGGTCTTGACCTTATATCAAAGACAATAGGTCTTTGAACCCATGGAATGAAGAAATGAGTACCCTCTCCAACCACCAAATTTTTAACACCAGCAAATCGGTCAAATATTACTGCACGATGACCACCATCCACTATGTAATAAAACAATTTTTAATGCTTATAATTATAATTTATAATTAAGCTTATAATAAAAATTAGAGGCCAAACAAATACAACTTTGTAATTCTAAAACATTATATAAAGGCTTATAACACCTCACATACTTTCATGTTCATGTTACTTAAACATGGCTCCAATATATCAATACTATGCTATACTAAGGAATAATAAGACTTAACAGTACCAAAATAACAAATATAATTGAATAAGCATTTTGTTGAACTAACTTAAAATAACTTAAGGTAACTTTAAAATCTTGTTTACATACCATTGTATAACGCCGAATTGACTACTCCTCCAACAAGGGCTACACCCAAGCCAAGTTGCCCAATACGATTGAAAATTTGAGCAGCCATGTCTATAAATGAATTTTATTATATAGAATGTTATTGAGTCTACAAAGAAATCTTTAATGAATGTATGAAATACAGTGATTACATTTCGTAATTTTTTAATTTGTGGTAATTTAATTAAGTACAAATATTTGTCATCGTGAATTATAATGTAATCAAAGTTTTATCGTACATAACCTCAAACCCACACGAATTTAGTTTAATTGCTAGTAGTTGTTAGTAGTTACATTAGTAGTCTATCATTACCTTTAATAAACGTACTCTTTTATTGTATTTAGAATTGAAAAAATTTCAGTAATCTTTGTTCTAGTCCTATATAAACACAAATTCTAACGAGAATCACGTAAGAAATATTAAAATTGAGGAATTTGAAGTTAATCAGAGTGTTGCCAGTTGTATTTCCTCTCTACCTAAGGATTACTCCGTGGTAGTGCTGTGGTAAAGTTGAAGATTTGCCCACATTTAGAGACATAAAAGTGTAACTACATAATGTTTAATTTAGAGCAATATTTATAAAATAATTTGATTAATTCATCGAAATTGCATTTTATATCAATTTTACATCGAATATTATAGTTTTAACATAAAATTTTGTACGTTAATCATAGTAAGAAAATTTCTCAGACCATATTTGACTCTGTAGTTTCGTAGCAATTATAAACATCTTATAAATAATTAATAGTTATAAAGGACTGTGAAGTAGCGTAGCATTTTAATAACTAATACACGATTTTCTAACTAATAAAGTATTCATAAGATATTCATAATAAAATAAAAAATAAGTGGTTGTTAGTATTTTTATAAAAAGTAATTACACATATACAAAATTAATATGTGTAGATACACATATTTTATATAGATATATAAATACCTATATTTATTTTAAAAAACCGCAATTAATTTAAATATTATGTATTATTCGAAACACACGTCACCATTAAAAGGGTGGTCTTAAATTTTCGCCTTACTATCTTATCAATTTTAAATCGTACCTTTTTTCTTCTTCTTATTTTTACTTATATGATCTATGCGTTCGTTTCTTGTAAATTATATTACAGAACTACCTCAGTATATTAGCACATTTATTCAGAATATCACAGACAGCTCTTATTATTTGTAATAACCCGAGGTCTCATAAAACTCACGATTCTGACCCAGATAAGCCTGGTCCCAGTGAGGACAATTAATTAAATTCCTCTTAGTAAATCCTGTAAACAGTAACAGTGTTACAGGATTTGAAACGTTTTTTATGGTTTTTGGTCCTGGAAAGGTATCCTCTATAAGCTAACTCTAAGAGGTGCAGCAACTAGTCCGGGTTTCATGGAAATGCTAAACAATTTGTTTGATTAATCTCAAATTAATCTAGTCTTGAAGTTGATCAGGCATTAAAAATGTAATATACCGGATATTACAAACTTGCCATTAATTACCGGCAAAGAGAAGGTCAATTTTTTATGCTCCTTATGTTATGCACAGGATTCATTCGTTATTTTTGCTATATTATTAGAGTTAGGCGCTATGTATTTGGACTTAAATATCAGACAAAGCGTCGGATTTAAGTTACTCTACAATTCATAAAAAAAATATGGTATAGCGTACAACGGAGCACGTTTTCTATATGGTAAGAGAACACCGCAGCCCATGGACAACCGCTTCACAGTGCGTGCATTGGTTGTGTTGCCGGCTTTCTACGCCGTCTAAGCAGCATTTTTAAGGGCCTCCGATATCCTTAGATAGTAGAAGTACCGTTTCAAATACATCTACCATTTTACGCTGAGTATTCTGTGAACCCGTGGTATGTGGTATCGCTTCGGACGAGCCGGTCAAATTTGTACGTTAACGTATGGCTCTCTCACGGGTAAGTTATAAGTTTAATGCAAAAAAAATTTCATAATGTATAATGTTTCATCTGTATTGTCAAAATTTGTGCTGATGATGTCTTTAAATTAAAATTTCTTATAATAAATCCATTGTTATCTTATTCTTTATTTTTCTTCTAGAACAAAAAAAAACAAAAATACTATGTAAGAACATTTTATTTCTATAATATTAGTAAATAATAAGAAAGCAAAATTATGAAATTTTTATTTTTGTAAGATACAGACACTGTATAAAGAATGTTGACTAAGCATTTACCATGTTACAAGTGTACACGTGTTACACGTGCCTACAATTAAATTTCATTCTTTAAACGTTGTCATTCCCACATTTTTTTAGACTTTCTTGTTAATTATAAATCAATAGTGTTCCTACTTCGAACTTAATCGTTACCGTTTAGTTTAAATTGTAATTTGTATTTCGTAATTAAATAAAATTTTAAATTTTTTGGTTATTTTCCAGCTCCTGCTTGCCATTTACATAAATCATTCCATTAGAGATGCAGTTGTAAACACGAAACATTCAACTAATCGAGTTAGCTTTGGCTGGAACCAGATGGTAATTGAACGCAAAATAAACAAATGAAGGGATAATTGTAAATCTGTTGAGGGTCGGCTATGGGTGGCTCAATTATATAATAACACTAATAAACAAATTATGATAATGTGCTTATTCAATTAGACTGAAATTGTTTGCATTTATCAAATGGATTTCTTTTAATTGTACATATATAATATTATTATTAGGCTAAGCTAGAGCTATGCAAAATCAGTCAACTGTTAAACATAAACAAACCTTAAATACGTACGTACTTAACTGACCTTACTGTTTGGATCAACTTTCAGAACCTCTTGGCTGAGTGGTCTTGTAAGATACCGTGACGTCACCAATACCGGGTTCGATCCCCGGTGTGTGATTTATAATTTCAATTGTATTTCGTCTTCAGTCTTTGGAAGGACTGGACAGTGGTCGGGCGAGTATTTTAACACCGTATTACCTATGGCAGAGCCATTCTATGCTAACGCACTAATTGGACCGGCTTATCCGAAGTAGCAGCTTACTACCTACTACCTTACTACATACTACCTTACGGCTTACAGAACACTCACCGTGAAACGGTACTTGTACTTTGTTTCGCTGAGTGAGTGAGGATGTCGGAGGCCCTTGAAACGATGCCACTGAAACCTAGTAAAAAGTCGGCAACACAAGCGTGAAATAGTATTTTAACTATATTTCCGTGAGTAACTGAGATTTCCGGAGGCCATTTAAAACTGGTGAAAGTAAAGCGGAAAGCAGCACGATTGTTGATGGGCGACAGTGATCACTTGCTATCAGGAGATCCGCCTACCTAGTTGTTCGCTCTATATAATAACAATAAAGCCATTTATTCCAAAAAAATATATACAATGATTCTTTCTAATATTGTCATAATATGTCTCCGATGTCGGTGTGCCTTCCCGCAAGGGCATTCTACAGCAATATCCACTGATGCCTGTACTGGGTAACTTTTCTCCAGTTTGGACCTGCGGTTCACTTTAGGTTTAGGTCAGCTAAATAAAAGACAATAATAATAACTTACAGTTATATTTGTACTTATTTTGTCAATTTCATATTGCACTCAATGTGCCAATGAACTTAGACTTTATAAAAACATTTTATTTAATTTTATATGAGGTGCAAGAGTTGACTTATGGTCTCTTGAACGTGCCATTCAAATATAGTCCTTTTTCCATATATATAGAGACGTATTTGCAATTATATATTAACTTATCATGCAGTTAGGGAATAATTTACTTGCGTAATCACTGTTTATTCTGTGTACTATTAGATCGGAGTGTTCAACTATTATAATTTTTAATCATTTAAAATGAAAGTACCGAATGTTAACAGGTGTTGTTTTTGCATCCCCTTGCGACCGGGAATTATTATTTTTGCATACCTAAATGTTGTAAGTATCTGTTTGGCTACACTTTTTTTTTATTAAATCTTTATTTATGAGGTTTTGTTTACCTTCTTACTTTTTAATAACAAGTTATCAATCAAGTATCTAAATATATAACAAAATATAATAAATAGTATGAATTAATATTAATATTTGATAGATATTTTAAAAATTGATGTATCAACCAATTGTGATAAATTTTAGTTGCACAAAAATATGTCAATTCTATATATCTTACGTATTAAAAATGAAATGTGAAATACATTTAATTACAACTAAGAAAAAAAGAAGAGAGATTAAAATCTTGTAATAAATTGTAAAATATCTATTATTGAGATTAGTTTTAAAATTTAAAATACCTTCCAATAAGCCCCTTTCGTTCTTTAGATATTTTTAGCTGCTGCTGTGACGTTTCTCGTTATCAGCACCGAGCTGCAGAAGGCTACGATAACGCGCGAGTCTGCCATCGAGGTCCTGACCTCTACCATCTTGTACAGTATTCTTGGAATGGGACTCATACTTAACATTCTCCTTTTTGTTGCCGCTTATCAGGTATAATATGATAACGATCGGAAACTATACAAATTGATTTTATTTTTGTATGAATAAAACATTTTTTTTCGAGAATTATCACACTGTGTAAATAAAAGAGGTAAAAGGTTAATTTAGTCAAATGAATGTAAATTGTCATATTTGAACTTCCATGACACAGTGGCTCAATGTCATGACGAATATTCTTACTCCAAAATTAATCTAGAGTCTAGATCAAGTTTGTCTATTATCATAGAGTAAATACGAGTATAGATTATACAATTTTATTACAGAAAGACATATCGATGTTACGTCTGTACAATTACTATTCGGTCGCTACATCATTGACGGCTCTTGTACCCACGTTCTTTCTGCTTTCCCGTCATTTGTACGTCGACTCAACATTATCTCTCTCCGCGATAGGTAAATAAAATATCTACAGACTATTAAAATTCATACCTTAACTTACAATTATTGTTATTTATACAAAACTAAAACACATTAAAGTCATTGTTTAATTTGGAATATAACATTTAGGGGTAGAATAAATGTTGACCTTATATGATATATTAATCTAACCACTGATATGCACTCAAAAATTAAAAAAAAATAGGCAAGTCAAGTCATGTCAAGTCAAAAAATCAAAGTCAAAGTTATTCAATCAAACATATTATTCAATTAATGCAATATAATTTCAGCAATCATTGTTGCAGGTTTACAATGTTACGTGGTGATGCTAGTTCGAAGTGAAATCATTAAACTTGAAGAAATAGAATTGAGACTGGATACAGAAGAACATGAGAACATTCTCGAAGTGATTAATGTGCCAGATTGCGTTACTCTGGTTTAAGATATTAAGGCTTAAATTAATTAACTGTTATCAAATGTAATTTACTCTCTCTATTATTATTAAAGTTGTAATCGCTTAAAAGTACACATTTAGGCTTATTTATGACTTATATTCTGTCTTGGTTATTAATTATTGTTAGGAATTATTTGTAAGAAAAATACTCGGGTACACATATATAAATATTCACGCGAGCGCACGAGCGAGCAGTTTTTGTTTCATTCTTTTGATACTTAATAAATAAATTTTGATTTATAATTACATCAGATTTTTTGTTTGTGGTATCCCTTTAATAATATAATTTTTCCTAGATGTACCTTAAAAATAAAAGGTTTGAGGAATACTGTTACTACTACAGGTACTCTTTTAATGTTTTGAGTTGATTGGATTGAATTATACATATTTTTTTTAAACTCAAAAGCAAACCAGTTGGAGACTTTGGGTAAATGATGGTTTTGTAAAGTTTGTATTTCTAAATTTGGCAATTTTTTAAATATTTTAAGTAACCGACGACAACATTGTATCTACAATGTGCACATAGGAATCATCTGAACTTATATTACTGCGGTTATATGGCAAATATAAGCGAAGAATATTATTTTAAAAGACGACTAATTCAACAAATTGCCTTTAACACTTACGTAATATTAGTGAATGGATTTTACCATTGAAAACCTTACTGGAATCACAGGATTCGGATAACTTGAAAGTTGCCGCTCGGTGCACGACCATGTCGTGTTCCCATAATGAGTTGAAATTATATTTTCAGTTCGGGGGCACAGGTGGGCGCCCGCGGGAATCGTGACTTACTTCGGTGATGCCATTGTTATATAACGCCTATTGAAATCATGAAAATATCATTAAAATGCTCCATTTTTTTTAATAAACCGCCAATTAGGGCACGTAACGTAACACACTCAAATTTTATCTTTTTTATTTTTAATTGTTGGGTGACAATTTGTAAGTAAGCTTCAAAAAATGGGCTATGAATAAATTTGACGATTCATTCGCTAAACTTGAAAAATTTCCAATACAATAGTTTTGGTAACTCGTAAGGACATAAGAGGAATCAATCTTTTCCTTTATATAAATATGACAATAATTTCGATAGATTACTTATATTTTTTAGTTATAACTAAATACAATATTTCTAAAAAGTTCTGAGGTTTGTACATTATATGCCCTTCATCTGAATGAGGACTTGGGATTGAATTTATGAAAACTAATATATTTTGGAAAAATATCAAATAATTCTCTTTATTTTATTCTACCTGTAGATGAATGTTTAGGTGCATAATTGTATGTATTCCTTAAAGGCAACCTAGGGTTCTTGTAGTGGCTATAGCCATCATTACAGTATGGTGGTAAAGAATAAGATTACTGTAATTATTACTACGGTAAATATTAAGGTGGTAATATCGCGGCAGCTGGTTTACGAATGAGAAAGGACAGAAAGCCACAGCCAATGGGTGGGAGCGCACCGCGTATTAAGCAGAACATTGCTTATAGCTATAATTTTAATTTTTACAACTGGTATTTCTATAAAATATGGCCGCTAACTATTGCAAAAATCATGTTCCTTCTGCCAAATAAGGTAAATAATAATCTAAGGGTAAATACATTGAAGGGATTGTCATAATACTTTTGTATTTTATGAAAATGATAATTTCAAGTCTTAGGAAAAATAGGAACGATTTTCGTGAGATTTGATTGCTAGAAAATTGAAGCATGAAATTTCAACGAAACGCAACCTTGCAACCTAGTGAGGCTGTATTGAAAAATACCTAACTATATGCGGTTACAGTGCAAAACGTCACTTTATTAATTACTCAAGCGACAAAATAGCTTAATGGCGTCAATTAAACAATCCGTGTAACAATTTAGCTTGCGCGGAATGGTTTCTCCGGACATTTTTAAAAACTACGTGGGTAAATGGCACTAAGGAGTCCTGTAAAGCGAAATGCACTTATTAGCTGAGGAGGGCGCGGTGAGTGCTCCGCCTAATGGTTGCTATTCATGGGTTGAATGGAGACATAAAATTGCCAACAATTATATACTCTCGCAATGATAACTGGTAGATGCCTCCAAACCGTCTCGGAATGGAGCCTAGCTTAGGGAATTTTTAAAATCTTGAAATTCTACCTGGAAAATATAAGCTTCTTACGCCCGCATTCATTCAATAGAAAGTACTGAGTGATTTCTTAAAGCGCATCATGGCGAACAATTATATTCTTGGAGGTTTATAGAAATCGCACGAGGTTTGATTGCTTCGCAGTTCGCAATCGTTTCTATTTATGTTGCACAAGCAACCTAAACGTTAAAAGAATTCTTGTTGTTCCCTGTTTAATGATACATTAGAATACGTTCTCTATATATAAACACATAATAAACAAAGAAAATCAAAATCATCCCACATCGAAATCTAAAGACCATTTTGAGTCGTTAAGTCAAAAAATTAAAAAAAAACCGTCTAGTTATCATAATAAGATAACTTGTATGATAGTATTCAACTATATGATGCCGAATTCTATCACCAATCTGTGAGTAGGAGCGTGAGTGACGTCACAACATGGCGGCAGGTAGGCAAGCGGAGATAGGATCCGGTCATCCTGGCCATTTCCGGTCTTCACGCGGCCGTGACGCTTCCGGGCGCTCGTCGCTGCCGTTTACACTGAATAGATGAATCTAGAATGGACACGCTTTGTCTGACAATTAGGCGTTAACACTTTTTTGATTTTACAACTTTCATAATAACCTGATCCAAATGTATTTTTAATATAAACCGTAAAAATAATAAAATATATGTAGGTAGATAGGTAGTTTATAAATTTCGTAACATCTGAATGTAGGTATGAATCTCTAACATGTCACTTTTTAAGTTGTACAGATATGTAAAAATTATTCGCAATTTTCTCAAAAATAAATTTACCTCCATGGATACGTCAGTAATCTGTGGTCTAACGTCGCGCCGTCCGCCTAGAGCGCGAAGATGAGTTTGTGAAATGAATTCGTTCGCAACAATTGAAATATACTGGACATACTTATCTTGGGCACATCCGTTGAATGTTGAGAATAAACGTCTTTATAAATTTATATTATTTTAACTAGTAATTTGCCTTGACTTTGATTATGTTTATTGAAAATTTAAGTTCTTTATGTTGTCCAAAAAATATAATAAACTTATCTTAGTGTTTTTACTCTATTACACAAAACGCGCGCGGTTTAGTAATGAAGATTACCCAGTTCAAGTTGATTTGACCCCAAGCAACTCGGTTGGGTGTCAAGACGTCAGTTCATTTATTTCGAAATATTGACAGATGCCCTCGAAGCCACCTGACAGCGGTCATGCGCATATGTCGCCTACCAACATCACTTCCCTCCACACATCCACACAAACCCCACAAGCCTTCCGACCAACCGACTGACTCATAATTTGTTTTGTATACGTTACGTGCTAGGCTCCTAAAAAACACAAATTATGTAAAGGCACAAAATGTTGTATAAATTTACATATCTACTCGTAGATGTTAAATATTTGCAAAAGTAGTCATGTATTTCGTGTAGGACTTATGTTTAAACGTACGACATATGTTGCGGTAATTATATCTTTTCATAGAAATTGTAATTATTTCTTGTCATGTTTAATTGAATGGGTATAATATAAATACTACCATACTTAATCACCATCCAGTACTAAAAATTAATATTTTTTTAGTTGTATTCATTGTAAATTGCAAGGCTTTCTTAACCTTCTATATACTTTTATGTGTATTGATATCGCTTTATAAACAGACCATTGAAGGAATAGCCTTACCGATAGCCTGAAAATCACCACAGCATATATACAGTTATTTGGGAAGGATATTGTCGTTCTAGACAAGCAAAACTTTGATATACTTCATAGATTATAAAATTATACATTTATCCGCTCTGGCGAACAGCAAGACATTGTACCAAAAATAAAACATCAGAATGTGGGTTTGTTCAAAGATAAATCTCTGCCAAAGAAATTTTATCTCTGGTAATGCTATATATAATGTTAAATTTCTTAGAGGTATTTAAGTAGTGATCTTGCTTTTAATGACGGTTGGTCGATTAAAGCTCTAAAATTAAAATTATACATACCATTAACTAATAATGGAAAAAAATTGGTGAAAATAAAAACACAAATTTAAATAAAAAATATCTTTTAATATTTATTCTTTGTTACTATGGCACCGTGAAATTGATTTGGCTTTGAATTACTAATTTTTAAAGGTTTTAAAACTGGATTTTTTTTTAAACCTACGTGATGAACTGTACGTTACTTAAAGTAATTTCTACATTTCAAAAGGACTTATAACTTAACATAAACTAGGTACATTGTATTTAAGTAAGTATTATATGCTTACTTTAACATTTGAAAACAAACAAAATCAAATTAAAATTAATTTGCATTTAGAATACATAACGTTTGTGATAGTAGTCTTATTACACTGCGAGCTCTACTCTGTTATTATAGAACATATAACATCACAAATAAGGAACAACATATGTCCTGTATACTACATGACATAGAGAATTATCTACTAGACTAGGTACAGTAATCATTTCAATCTTCGTAGAGATTCCAGAGAGCCCGTAGTTTAATGGTTTTAATAATGAAGTGAGAGGTATCAGGTTCGAATCCGGACACTTATAAATTATAATTTAATTTATTTGGTCTTTGGAAAGGTTTGACAGTCGCTGGGCGAGTGTTAAGACAGTATTAAGATAATGTCGCACCCGTGGCAAAGTCATGCTGAAGTATATGCTGACACACTAGTTGGGTAATTGGGTTGGCTCGTCTTTAATGATACTACGGGCTTACAGAATACTCAGCGTGAAACGGTACTTGTACTATGCTTTGCAGAGTGAGGGATGATATCGGAGGCTCTTAAGCGCCGCTTAAGCGGCGTAATAAGCCGGCAACACAACCAATGCGCGGACTGTAGCGCGGTTATACATGGGCGGCGGTGTTCTCTTTTCATATAAGAGACCCACCTGCTCCATTGTCCGCTATAGAATAAAAAAAATATTAGACAACTACATCTAAGTGATAATAATTTACGAATCAATGCAATTTCACGGACTTCTTATACACTTTTTCATTGCTACCGCGTGTGACTACATGTTATATGATGCATATCAATAAAGGGACCATTATTAACACAAAGTACATTATTTTGTGGCTGAACATCTTTCGGATTTTATTTCCCCATTCTACGTCGCTTCTTCGCTGAGGAGAAGTTTATCTGAAACAAAAATGATAAAGCTTACTTAAATTGGTTTCTTAACTGTTTTCCTCTTTTAGTGTCAATATTCTTAAATATCATTTATAGTAAAACGATAGCCAATTACAATAGTTACAAGGCAAACACAAGCAGGAGCTTTACCGAATCAATGATAAAAGATAATTTATATTCTATATTTGTTTAAAGTTGTAATAACTTAGAATAATTAATTATTCCATGTTCTCTTAATTAGTTAAGGCATATTAGATGGAGGTATGAAAGGAGTCCGAGGACCCGCGGCGAAGGCTTAGAACATTAATCGACTGATTAAAATCGACATGTGTTCGACGGACGTCGCGATTCCCGACCCAAAACCGTTTTAATGTGATGTGGCTAATCAATATTATCCATCACTATTCAGGGGTGTCCTATTTATGGGGTGCGAGTGCGGTTTCGGGGTCTCTTTAAGACAATGATAGCATACAAAATTTCTAAATATTAATTACACTCATTTAAGGTTAAAGTATTAACCGTAAAAATGAATATGTATATATATATTTATGTTTTTAATAAAATATAAGTGTATAGAACAAATTTCTATAAAAAATTATATATGTATATTATTTATGTATAATTTCATAACAAACGCTTACCTTACACCCAATGTACACTCATTAATTAAATTTAAAACATTATATAAGAAATTATACCTATTATCACCATAAGAATTAAAACCAATAACAGAATCTTAGACAAACAAATCATAGATAACAAACCATCCAACAGAGTAGCACAAGGATGAATTCCGCGTTTCACCCGCCCTTTTAAGATATGCGCGGCACGTGTCTTTTTACATGTAAACGCGGCAAGTGAGGAATTTATGAAAATTATTTCGTCATGTCGTGTCCCGTCGTGTGCAGTATTAGCATCGCCCGGTAATGGAACGTAATGACAATAACTTGGGACTTATTTAATGCACACGTGGGACGCTCCGGGCTGACGCAACATATCTAAAGAAATGTTTTGTAATATCTGATGTCCTGGGCTCCTTAATTAGACACGGAATGCTCTTTTACTTCAAATAAAAAACAAGAGCTCGACAAAAATATATTTTTAAAATGATGAAATTTCACCTATACAGGAATGAACGGTGGAATATATGATACTGTCTAAAATTAACCTTATCCCTAAAAATTAAAACAAAGTACAGCCCAAGGACAAGGGCCGATATGACCCGGCGAGCAAGTCAATCAGTCGCACGACAAAGACAATAGCCATCGATATAAAGTTGACTAATGAGTGAGAGTACAATGCCGTCCCGTCCTATCTCAAACCCATCGCATACGCATTGCGTTACATAAAATATTATTTATGGCGTATAATTAATAAAACCACCTACAAAAACAAGTGGCCTAGCAGGAAGATGTAATAACTCAATCGCGCCTACCGAGCCCCGCGATTTGTTTAACAAGATTGGATCTTTGGGTTACAGAAGCTTCTTAACACGATACCTTAAGCCTACCGCGCTTACGTGGAACTTGTTATCAGGGCGGTAACATATTGGTGGTTATTAGCAAGATATTATAGGATACCACCCCAATTAATCTCGTGTACGCAGTGTAAGAACGCGCTTCTGATGCACTTACATCAAGTGGTACAAGTATAGTTTCGCAAGTACTGAATCATATTATTACATTTTTAAATATTTATACTCAAATTCTTTTGTAAGATTTATAATTATGAAACTGTAGTCGTAATATTAGTGACCTTTGAGTCACCGTTGATAGATAAATACTTGACTATAAATGATTTTAGCAAGCAAGAGATGGGAATAAATAAATGAAAGCCACAAGACTGAAGAGACACAAGGCCAATGGGCTGTGGCGATTGTAGTAGCAGTAGGTACCCACACATTTAGGGTAGAAGCTAAGGTATATTTTTTATGGAAATGGTGACAAACGAGTTAGAGGCTCATCTAGGATAAGTCCTCCGCCCATGGACACCCTTAGCCCTTGCAGAGCCGCGTGTGCGTTGCCAAAAATATCTTGTACATTCATATGTGAACTGTGTGAAATTATTCTATAACATATTTATAAGTAGGCATTTAGAAAATATATGTAAATAAGCAATCTATATAGCTAAACATAATTAAAGAAAAAAAAGAAGTCTAATTAAAACAGGTTGAATTAAGTGCAACATAAACTTTAAGGACACACCGTTGGGTTCAGCTGTATCTAAATATGAAAATTTTTGCTCGAATATCAGGCGGCGATCGGAGTGCATCTACGCTTTTATGCGACCTATGGTCATGCATACACTGGTTATTTCTCATGAAAACCTAACAATGAGCGGTGAGCCACCGGCCGGAGTCGCAACTTAATCTAAGAGAATGAAATCTGCAAATGAAATCTACGAACAGGGGTTTAATCTTCTTGCCTCGGGTTGTTCGCGTTTTTCACTGTCATTTTACTTGCTGTCGCCTGTCACCGATTTTATATGCTCGTAATATTTCCCTCTTCTCTTGCAATAACGGCCCTTGGCTTCATTTGTAAAGAAACGTTAGAAATAAATCAAAATTTCATGTTACCATATTTGGCGGTTATTACAGCATATCTTAACAACATTAAAATACAATCTTCGATGAAAATTCCGTAAGATATTGGCATGAAAAATTTTAAAGCATAAAATCTCTACAGAGGTCAATGTAAATGGAATTGAAAGAAAGGTCAATGGGATTTACAAACTACGTCAAAAACAAAAACACTGAACATTCCATCTTAATATTTTTTTTATGGTATAGCGGATAAGGAAGCAGTTGCGTGTACTATATGTTAGGAGAATACAGCCGCCCATGGACAACAGCCTCATAGTCCACGCTTTGGTTGTGTTGATGGCTTTTAATGCCAATTAAACGGTTTTTTAAGGGCCTCCGATATCCTCACTCACTCAGGGGAACAATAGAAGCACCGTTTCAAGTACAACTACCAAATCACGCTGAGTATTCTGTTAGCCCATGGTATTACTTTGGACGAGCTGGTCCAATTAGTGTGTCCGTATATACTTCAGCTTTTCCACGGGTGAGATAGTATTAAGACACTCACCTGGCCACTGTCAAGCCCTTCCAGAGACCAAGTAAGTTATAAATTAAATTATAATTGCCTAGACCGGGATTCGCACCCGTTCAATTAAATCAATAAATATCTTACATACATTTATATTTTATAATCTAAATATATATAAATCTCGTGTCACAATGTTTGTCCTCAATGGACTCCTAAACCGCTTAACAGATTTCGTTCAAATTTT